>JAVJIF010019934.1:0-53544 GCA_038442645.1 Agave tequilana | reverse complement strand
CATGATCACACACTATTTCTATCAAGTCCTAAAACTCTATTTTATATTTAAAATCAAAGTATATCTTGTCAGAAAAAGATTGTTTCAAAAAGCTCTTCAAAACATGCTTTTGGCCCTTGGCCGGTCGACCGACCAGTCAACCGTAGGCAAAGCAGAATTGCTCTGTCGGTCGACCAACCGACATGCACCAAGTGCATTGTGTGCACTTCGGTTAACCGTGCAGTCGACCGACTGCAAGATCCTTGCTCTCGGTTGGGCCCGGTCGACCGCCCCGGTCGACTGACAGAGAGCTTAGCTCTTTGGGTTGGGAAAAATTGTTGACCACCGTTAGACCGCTATCCCCAACGGTCGGAAATCCGACCGTTGACGGTCGACTAGTCGGTCGACCAACAGAAGGATTTCTTCTGTAATTTTTTCTCAACGGCTATTTTTCTGTTTGTCTTGTTCTGAGTCTTTTTCTAATGATTTTTTTGAGTTTCTCCTCATATTTTCATCTCCTATAAAATAGTGGGACAGTAAAAAAACTCAAGAAGAAGTTGAACATGTTTTTACAAGTTTACAACAAGATTTAATCAAGTTTTAGTCTTTTTCTTAAAAGATTTTCTTTGAGCCAAAATTTTTCATTCTTGATTCTTAGCTTGAACCCTCTCTCTACATCTTTACAAGCTATTTCCACTATGCAATCCCAAAGAATTCACCTATTCATCTTAGTTATAGGATTGTACTTGTGAGCCTTTTGTGATCAAGAGAAGATCACCGATTTTCTTCTATTGTGAAGTTGTAGAGGTTACGGCCTCAAGTGAGCTAGAGCTCTATTGTTGGTGTTGCGGCATGCGAGAGAGAACTTGTGACTCTATTGAGTTCTAGTGAGAACTTATAATGGTTTACGATCTAGTGAGATCGGTCATAGTGAAATCCTTCATAGTTTGTGAAGGCGGGGACGTAGAGCAGTGGCTCGAACCTCGAAACATATCATGTGTTTGTGATTGCTTACTCTTTCTCTCTTTCTTACTTGCACACTTATATTGTTTACTTATTTACAAGTATTTCTTATGTTGTGATTGGTATCTGCTAGGTTGCTAGTAAGTAAATTTTTATTCCGCATTATTTGCCATTTAGTACAGTTCATCACCTATTCACCCCCCCTAGGTGATTTACAGTCTTCATCATTGTTTATGCCATTTAACTATATTAATTGAAACTCAATTGTAAGAAGCTCTAATCGGGTAGGTGTATCCCGTGCATGCCCAGAATCACGGCCTTAAACAGACCCCTGGATGCTGAGACCAGGGGTACCCTCTAGGGCAGGAGAAAGAAACAAGAAGCTCAATGAGCTATATACAATTGGTAGCCAACACTACCGTCCCTTTCTGTGGGACAAATATGAATTCAAGACATCCACCTGACAAGACCTAGTCAACGTCAAGTCTCCCCCAATCCCATATTATATTTATCATAAATGAATTACACAATTAATCATGAATAATAATAGTGCAAGTAGATGTACAAGATAACATGACATGAGCAATTTTTGTATCATTGAATAGGATAACGGGAAACAAGAGATGTGGGACATTAAACGTGGCCTCGTGGTAGCTTCAACGTGGCACTTAGTTTCACACATCAAATATCAATAGACAGTATGTCTAGGATGAAAGTACACCTAGAGGGGGTGAATAGGTGTAGTGCTAATCTAATATCAAATAATGCGGAATTAAAATCTTTTACACTAACAAATTAGACACAAGTGATATTCAAAGAGTGAAGTCGAATTCCCGGTGAAGAGCTCTAAAACGTCTCCTTAAGATTCCTCTAGATTAAGAGTTGAGGTGCTTCAGTAGCTCTCTTGGAATGATACAAGTGTAAGTACAATATCAAGCGTGTATAGATGAATAATAATAACAATGTGAGATATAAAGAGAGTAGAATTTAGAGAGATAGCCAAACACAAATACAAGGATATGTTTCGAGGTTCGAGCACCAGCTCTACGTCCCGTCTTCACCGCGTGAAGGTTTATATTATCTCCACTAAGAAACTCCATAAAGGAGACAACTCAATCCTCTATACAAGAGGAGGCACAAAGCCTATGCAAAAGCAATCACCTCTACACAAGAGGGAAGATATAAAGCAAAGCATAAAGCAAAAGAGTAGTTGCAACACTTGGTGATCACAAAAATTACAAACAACAACTCTCACAATATCTAGAAGATAGATTTTGCAATGAATAGCTCAAACTTGTGAGAAATAAAGATTTTGGAAATGAAAAGACAAAAGAAAATACTTGGAAAAACTTCTTGAATGATATAGAAATTTGAAACTTGAAACTTGAATTTTCCAAAACTTATTTCTTTGATTTTCTAAAACTTTAAAACCAAATACAGATGTGAATTTTTAGCTCAAAAACTCCATAATAACTTGTTGAAAACTCTGTTAAAGGTGAGAAAATTAACTGTTGAAAATCTTGAGGAAAAACCCGAAAGAAACTAGATATAGGCCAAATTCAAAACTAGCCGTTATGCTCAAATCTAGGCCAGATTGGCCCTGCGATCAATCGACGGTTGACCGCGCAATGGCTATAATTTTCGCCATTGGGGTTTGCCGACCCGAGAGCTCTGCAAATTCAGTCGGTCGACCGGTCGATCTTCCAAACTCTACTGCAATCGACCGAGCTCTAGTTCCTTAGGCATGTGCATGTCGATCAACCGTGCGGTCGACCGGCTTCAGCCCGAAAATAATATGATGCGTATTTTAAACATCTTTTTAAACCCAAATAAATTTCAACAAATTTCAAATAAATTCAAAAAAAATAAGTTTATGTAAATACAATAGAGAACAAACTATGTCAGCAAAAATCACAACACATTACAAACATTTGAACTATTTTTAAGGTATAGAAATTCATCTTTAAAACAAAAAACATATTTTCTAAAAACTAACTTTTAAATAAAATCCGATTTTTTAAAAACAAACACAAAAACAAGTTATTGAAATTCAATTTAAGCTCAATATGTATCGATAAAATCCAATACACATATAAAATAAAATAGACTTGTTTTTTATTAATTAAAAAACATTTCTTGAATAAAAATATATTTTTCAAATACTAAACTTTAAATGAAAACTAATTTTTCAAAACTTTCACAAATACAAAAACAAGTTGTTCAAACATATTTGAAGTTCAATAGTATATGGATACACAAATAAAATGATATGAAGTTATTTTTGATGAAATACGTTTTATAAACTAAACTCAAACGTAAATCGGTTAAACTGAAACCATACTTGTGTGTATGTGTGTGTGAGTAAGCTTAAGCAATCAAAGCTAATCTATTTTTTATAAGA
This sequence comes from Agave tequilana, assembly GCA_038442645.1. Lineage (NCBI taxonomy): Eukaryota > Viridiplantae > Streptophyta > Magnoliopsida > Asparagales > Asparagaceae > Agave > Agave tequilana. Next base: position 50,201 of record JAVJIF010019934.1, on the reverse strand, counting down.
GATCTAAACTCACAAATCAAGACACAAGTCTTCTCGTAAATCTTCTTCTCTAAATAAACTTGATCCAAACACGATCCTTGAGCTAGACTCAATCTTGAGTGCTTGATGTGATCTTTTAGCTTGAGCTCTTGAATCATCATGTGATAGCTTCAAAACTTGACTTTAAATCTTTTGTTGAAGCTAAACACCAACTAAGATCTGATCAATATCAAAAACTTAATAAACACATGATCAATAGTAACATAACTACATGAGTTAGTCATCATCAAAACTAGAGTGATGGGCATTTGGGTTAACAATCTCCCTATTTTTAATGATGACAAAACTCATGGAGTTATATATACATGGATTAAAGATAAGCTTTGTAAAAGCTCTCCTTAACTCATGCATAGAATAAAAAATATAAATATTCAATGTAAGCTTATAGATACCAAACAAATCATGAGCATAAATCATGAATATAAACACATATATGCAAATCTAGAATACAAGCATGCATATATAAAATCTAAAGTCTCTCTTCTTTTTTGTCAATTCATTAAAAAAGGTACACAAAACAAAGTACATATATATGCGAAAAAAATCTATGAAGAGAGGAGACGATAAGTTAACTCTCCTTGTATATAGGCAACAAATATCAAAACAAATTAATTATAAAAATAAAGCAAGAATGCCAATTGAAAGGATAATAGTTGTAAGATATCAATTATAAAACAAACATAAATACCAATTGGAAAACTAGAAATACCAATTAAAAATTAAAATAATTTTAACACCAACATAGATACCAATTTGCAAAATAATTTTGATACCATTGAAGATTTAAACATGATACCAATTGAATAGAAAGTGAAAGCCCATGATACCAATATTGAAATCCTATACAATTTTTAAAAATTAATACCAATTGAAAATATGAGCTATTAAAATATTTTCTAAAAAATAGAAATAAGATACCAATTAAAATTTAAGTCAAAAAAGTTCTCCTCCATTTTGAAATAATCACAAAACTAATGCATAAGCTTTAAAAAGTGATGATATCAATTGAAAAGTGATGATATCAATTGAAAGTGCTACCAATTTATACATTAAAGCATATTCAATCCATACAAAAGAAGATTATACTAAAACATGTATGAAACATGCACGGTACATGCACAATTAACCAAATCATATATATGTATGTATGTCAATTGACATATCAATTATAATAAAGAGCATACATATATAAATAAATAGGAATGAGTATACAAAAAAATCAATTATCATGAGAATCATGTGTATAACTCATTGAAATCACAAACCTACATGCACGTGCCAAGAAATAGTCATTTAAGCAAAATAAGGCATGATCACCCAACCAACGGCCCATATAGGGTGAAAGTTTTCAAAAATAATTTGAAAATAGTTGAGTAGTTAAAAAATATCACCATGTGAAAAATGAAAAGAATAATTTTAAAATAATTTTGAAAAATTAATTTAAAAATTCTTTAAACAAGGAACTAATCACAAATATCTCATGAAATATGATAATTACATAAGAATTGTCACTCAAAATCTATATAGAATGAACATGCTCATGAATGAAATGCAAAGAACAAAGTCCAATAGCAATTACACGAGTAAACATAAGGTGAATGCACAAGATTCAATTTTGTACAAAGCCAAAACTCATAGAAACTCTTTTTCAAAATGAAAAACTTGCTGAGATCACAAATCAAAAAAAATTCTTTTTCATCAAATGGTATCAAGAGTAGTGGAGATAATAAACTCAAATCATCAAACATATCCACTAATGAGACATTCAAGAAACACATGAGATAATCTTTTAGATATATGTAAACTTTATCTAAACTAAAAACATACATATATATCCAAATACGAATTGAGTCTACAATAGAGTATAGACATATAAAATGAGTGACTTAAGGTTATTACATGTATATCTTATAGTTTTAACAAGATTTATACTTACATGAAGCAAAGTCAAAAAAAAACAATCTCATAGAGGATCATGCATGTAATACAAGAGGGAAATGCATCATAAATCGAATATATGTATAATGCAAGAGTTAATAATGTTAGACTTATTAGTTTTAAAGTCTAATTTATTTTGGGCCTAATCAAGTCAATTGGATATTTGCACCCGCCCACTTAACCTATATTGTTTGACCCAATAAAGAATTGATCAAACCTAAATGGTTTGGGTCTAGACACGTTTTCAATTACACTTAGCCATGAGTGTATTTAAATTAGAATGTGGGACTCATCTACACGTGTGGAACTCGTGTTATAAATCAAGGGCCTTAGATCTATGATGAGTTGAACTAGGGTTTCTTGATGCTATATATATCATGAGTAGGGTTCCCTCTCCACCAACAACAAGAATAATCATCTCTCTCTTAGAGGCCTCTCATCTCCTCTAAGGATAAAGAAGAGAACTTGGTGGCTGGAGAGAAGAATCCTCTCCCTCAACTCCGGCGCCTTCGAGATCGTGCAATATTCGGCATCCTCGCGATGGAATCAGGTATGCCTAAAACCCTCCTTCCCTTTGATCATGATAAAGAGGCTTACAGTATATGTGTAGATCTTGTATGGAATAAATTTAGATCTAACAATTGGTATCAGAGCCTCCTCTTTATCAGATCATAGGGATCTACAGAAATTATGATCTCGATTTATAAATATCATAAAAAAATCTCCTTTGATTCAATAAATATTTTTGTGTCTCATATGTTGGATCAAAAGATTAAAAGGAGTGTTTTTATTGAATTTCGTATGTATATATTTTTATGAAATTTTGATTTGTGTGTTATTTTAAATTTATTAAAAAAAAAAATTTTGTGTGGCATGCAGGCGCTTGCAGGCGCCTGCATTATTAAAAAAAAAAAAAAAGGAAGGGTGCATGAATTCTCTCTGCAGAGAGCAATGCTCTCTGCAGAGCGCGCGCACTTGCAGCCATTGAGGCCTGTGCCGCTTCTTGTGGGCGGGCAACAGCCGCCGGCCACCATGAGCCGGCGGCTACAAGGGTAATTAAAAAAAAAAATGGTTAATTATTTAGGGTTTCCTTAATTTAAGATTATGAGATTAATTAGAATTAAAAATTTAGAGATTGAATTTTACTCTAATAAGGAAACCTATTACTAATTAATCTCATATTAAATTTCAATTGGGATTGTTGAGATTGATTTGGGTGTTGTGATTGAGATATAATTCTAGTATATTAAGGATATTTTGGGGTAGAATTCTACTCAAATAAAGAGACCTAATCCCAATCAATCTCACATAAAGCTATTGGGTTTTATCCAGTTTGTTTAAACCCGGCCCAATAAGAAAGGAAACCCATAAGTTAACCATTGCGGGTCGGGTCTGATTCAGACCCGATAAGCACTGCAGACCCGTTTTGCCAATAGAAACTTCAATTAGCCGTTACGGGCTCATCCGACCTCTGTTTTGGGCATGTAAACAGCCGTTTCGAAGCTCTTGACGAGCACTACAGTATTACAGGAACTATACATGACAAAACAGTAGTTAGTTGACATAAAGAAGGCATTGAAGTGTTTGTTTATCATGCTTATGTGTACCCTTACATGCTTCCGCTTTATCATCAATATTTTATTGCTTATATTGTCTTGCATGATGAATATTGGTGTTTATTACAGTTAATAACACACAGATAAAGATATATACATGTTCAAGCTAAAGAATTTATAAAAGAGCTTATTTAATTGCGTATGTAGTTCATGCGGACAATAGCCGGCCCAAAGGAAGACTATTATTTGGCCGAATTATGTACGGCGTCGGATACTTGATGTGGGTAATGCAAGTGGGAGAACCTTGATGTGTGGTAATCGGCCCAAAGGAAGGTTGTCACACTATTGGCCCATATTGCATTACCCTCATCAACTAGTCCGATGGCGGAACAAGAATATAGATGCATAAATTTGTGTGGCCCATGCGTGTGGCAATCGGCCCAAAGGAAGGTTGTCATTATGGCCGGGTCATTACATATATTATATGGCCAATATAGATTACTTAAACTTTAGGACCAATCCTATAAAGTGACAATCGGCCCAAAGGAAGGCTGTTCTCTTACATAGGACCTAGACTTTAGGATATCTATATTGGGCCAGTACAGTGTTGGCATATAGAGACACAACTTGTTCTGAAAGTTTAACCGGCAGCTCTATCGGTTAAACTGGTTGCATTTTCTGAAATTCATTTTTTTATGGCTATTAAAGTAGAATTTTATTAAATACAATGTTTATGTTAAACTGATGAGAAATTGTACACTTATGTAGTTTAAATTGAAAGGTACAAACTTTAAGAAGTGGTAAGACCACGAAAATGATCGTTCTTGAATTCATGCACCTAGAGTACACCTTAAAGATTGATGGATCTCTACTATTACTAATAAAGTTCAGCAAAGAAAAAGTCAATTATGGTAAGTGGGAGAGATCTTACAAGAGGTGTCTACTGGTCATAAAGTACACTATTCCTATAACTATTAGAAGTGCTATGCCCGATAAAGTCAGTGCTCACTTAGCATCCAGGGTAAACTTCTAATAAGAAAAGGAAAGTGAAACTAAAGGGAGGAACATAAACATCACTACAGTGGCTGATCCTAAGTGGCAAAAGTGCAAAAAAAAAAAAAAAAAAAGTAGCCTAAGGTCATTGCATATTTTTTCTGTAAGAAAGTAAGCCACCTTAAGTAGGAATGCATAAAGTATCAGAAATGGCTATTTAGCGGGTATATCTCATATTTATGTTTGTTCTAAGCTTAATTTAGCTTTAGTGCCACTTTATAAATTATGAATAAATAATTCACATAAGCAATTCAATGCAGAACTTCCAAACCCAAAAGAGGCCCAGCCCAGCTGAGCGATACGTATACATGGGTGATGGAAATAAAGTTGCAATTAAAGTTATTGGAGTTTGTAGGCTTAAATTAGATTCTGGTTTTTTTGTTTTAGATTTGGATGAGACTTTATATGTACCGTCCTTTTAGGCGGAATCATATTTCAATTTCATTTGTTAGACAGATCTAGTTTTACTGTCACTCTTGATAATGAAATGTTTAGTCTACTTTCCAAACCTAAAGTTGGTACTAGAATTTTGATTGATGGCTATATAAATTGAAACTTCATGCTTTATATACTGAATCTCTATATGTGAATAGCATAGGCACTAAGCGAAAATTAATTAAAGAAACATTAGAAAGTTAGGTACTAAACAGAGTTCAGGGTGTCTTAATTTGGTGTATACAGACATTTGTGGTCCATTCTCTACAGCTTCTTGGAATGGTCATGAATATTTCATCACTTTGCCAGACAATTACTCTCGTTATAGGTACCTGTACTTGTTCCATGAGAAATCCCAATCATTGGACATGTTTAAAGCCGTTAGATCTGATCATGGTGGTGAGTACTATGACAGATATAACGAATCAGGTAAATGTCCAGAACCATTTGTCAATTTCTGAAAGAGTGGTATTATCGCTTAGTACACCATATCAGGGACACCTCGTCAAAATGGTATTGCTGAGAGATAAAATCACACATTAAAGGATATGGTTGGGAGTATGATAGCTTACACTATTCTACCAAAGTCATTATATAGTGAAGCCTTAAAAATGGTTGTCACCTCCTTAATAGAATACCTTGCAAAATAGTAACTAAAACCCCGTATGAGTTACGGACTGGGAAATCTCTCAGTATTAGGCATCTAGATGTTTGGGGTTGTCTAGCTGAAGCTCGGCCATATATACCATATGAGAAGAAGTTGGACTCAATGACAGTTAGCTGTTTATTCGTAGGGTATTCTGAGAGGTATAAAGACTTTAAGATTTATTGTCCCTCCACTAAGAACATAAAGACAGGTTGCTAAAATTTGAGAATATTCAGAACAGTGGGAGTCAGCTACATAAAGATTTCATATTTAAGAAAGAACATATTGTTATACCCATGACAATTGTTCCAAATGATAAAGTAGTTGTTCCACTTCAAGATGAAAATACAGTTACATCCTTACAAGATACATATACAGTTCATCCTGAAGTAGATCATGCTGGTGAGGTAGAAACTAAAAATTCTCAACCACAAGTGCCTAGGAGATCAACTAGGAAGAGGAGATCAGTCATTACAAATGACTATATAGTTTATCTCCAATAGCATGAGTTTGACATAAGGCTAGAGGATGACCCCGTATTCTTAAATGAGGCCAAACTCAACATTCACTCCAATAAGTGGTCAAATGCCATGAAAGATGAGTTAAAATCCATAAAGGACAAAGATGTTTGGGATTTAGTAGAGTTACCTGAAGGAAAGAAACCGATTGGTTGTAAATGAGTATTCAAAACCAAGCGGGATTCGAAAGGTAATGTCGAAAGGTATAAGGCACATCTTGTCACAAAGGGATTCACTCAAAAAAAAAAAAAAAAAAGAAGGCATTGACTATAAGGAGACTTTCTCCCTAGTTTTCATTAAGCATTCTTTGAAGATTATTATGGCACTGGTGGTTCACTTTGACCTGAACTTATACCAAATGGATGTTAAGATTGTCTTTCTTAATGGTAGTATTGAGAAGAAATTTATATGGTGCAACCATAAAGTTTTAAAGTGAAAGTTTCATAATATTTGGTTTACAAATTAAAGAAATCCATTTATGGTTTAAAGCAAGCATCCCGTCAATAGTATTTGAAATTTGATCAAGTAATATCCGACTTTGATTTTAAGGAAAATATAGTTGATCAATGCATTTACCATAAATTTAAAGGGAGTAGATTTATATTTCTTGTGCTATATGTGGATGACATTCTATTAGCAAGTAACGATATAGATCTTCTACTTGAGATCAAGAGTTTTCTCTCAAAGAATTTTGAGATGAAAGATCTTGGAGACGCTTCTTTTGTGATAGGCATCCAGATTCAACGTGACAGGACACGTGGAATATTAAGTTTATCACAAAAGGCCTATATCGATAAAGTGCTAGATAGATATGGCATAAAGAATTGCTCTTTGGGTGATGCGCCTGTCACTAAGGGAGATAAGTTAAGTCTACTCTAATGTCCCAAGAATGATCTACGGAAAGAGCAAATGAAAGACATTCCATATGCATTGGCGGTTGGATGTCTGATGTGTGCTCAAGTTTGTACCCATCCAGAATAGCATATACCATTGAGAAACTTGACAGAAACTTGATCAATCATGGGATTGATCTCTGGAAGACTGTCAAGAAGGTAATGCGATATCAATAGAAGACTACATGAAATCTGATCAGTTGCAGCTGATTGGATACACAGATTCAGATTATGATGTATGTATCGACAATAGGAAGTCCACTTCATGTTATATTTTCCTTATTGTAGGAAGATGGTGGATTTAGTCGAGAGGCCATTACAGCTACACTGTGATAATAAGAGCTATAGAGCTCTACTACAATAGTGACAAGAGTTCAGTAAAGTCGAAGTATATCGACATCAAGTTTCTTGTCATCAATGATAAAGTTCAGAATCATATTTTGTCTGTTTGATAGTGATGACACTATTCTTAACATTACAGATCCACTCATTAAAGGACTTTCACCTAAAGTATTCTTAGAGCATATTGCTCATATGGGGATGACTAGTCATTATGATATCCTGATTTTGTGGGAGTGGATAATTTTATGTAACAGACATTATTTCTAAGTGCACTTTATGGATATTTATTGATTCTGATAAATAAATTTATAACTGCTTTTCCTAAAGTTTACTTTTGCGCATTTGAGTTTGTTGAATTAGCAGTTGACTCGTTGGAGTCATAAAGTGAGACTCGTTGGAGTCATAAAGGCTAGACTCGTTGGAGTCATAAAGTGGAAAACAAGTTGGAATTGTACCTTATTTGATCAGAGGACATTTCCATGCCACACGTCCACATTTGATCTATGTCGTTAGGGGTTCTGAAACTTGTGATGTGGAAGGTCCTACCTCGATTATACAGAAGGTAACGATCGCCATGTTCGGTGGCAGGACTCTTAATGGACCAGATTGTTTTGAAACGTGGTTTGTCGGCGGTTAAAGTTTTTTTGACGTCATAAAGTTATGCATAATATCTATTCAGTATGACTTGCTTGGCCCAAGTGGGAGATTGTTAGACTTATTAGTTTTAAAGTCTAATTTATTTTGGGCCTAATCAAGTCAATTGGATATTTGCACCCGCCCACTTAACCTATATTGTTTGACCCAATAAAGAATTGATCAAACCTAAATGGTTTGGGTCTAGACACGTTTTCAATTACACTTAGCCATGAGTGTATTTAAATTAGAATGTGGGACTCATCTACACGTGTGGAACTCGTGTTATAAATCAAGGGCCTTAGATCTATGATGAGTTGAACTAGGGTTTCTTGATGCTATATATATCATGAGTAGGGTTCCCTCTCCACCAACAACAAGAATAATCATCTCTCTCTTAGAGGCCTCTCATCTCCTCTAAGGATAAAGAAGAGAACTTGGTGGCTGGAGAGAAGAATCCTCTCCCTCAACTCCGGCGCCTTCGAGATCGTGCAATATTCGGCATCCTCGCGATGGAATCAGGTATGCCTAAAACCCTCCTTCCCTTTGATCATGATAAGAGGCTTACAGTATATGTGTAGATCTTGTATGGAATAAATTTAGATCTAACAAATAAAACTAGTATATACACATATAGCTAAACCACAAATGAGTACACATAAGATATAAATCATGTTAAGTACAAGGGTGTATCTCAAAATCAATATAAGTATATTATAAGTTCTAATAAACTTTACATTTAAACACATGTAAACCAAAACATTCAAACAATGATAAGTTAAAATTCATTAATAAGAAGCATATAGAAACAATATATTTCTCCAACACCGATAGGGCTAGTCTCTATTTCTCCAAAACTAAGTGGTCCTCCCACCTAAACTCCTTGATAGCGATGCATCTATGAATATAGTTCATTAAGCTCCGATTGCATCACCACCAAGGCACAAAGTTTGTCACGTCTTGTGAGAGCCCACACCTACATTAATGACAAATGGTGTGGTCTTTGGTACCAAACTTTCTTGAGTCTTAGGGGGTTAGTACCATTACGAATCCAAACATTCTTACAAGCAATAATTATGAAATTTAACCTATCAAGCAAAATTTTGCAAGGTGCCCTTTGCGGTCACAATGAGAATAATGATACACTCTAGCATGGGCTTAGCATATTGTGCATGAGGTGTATGAGCATGCATGTGAGGAGCATGTTCTTTGCGAAACATGGATTCCATTCTATTATGATTGAAAGCACATTGGTTCAAGGATGAGCCCAAACAATCAATGTTCTTTTTCAAAGCACAAATCTCATTTTCAACATTCGAAGAAGAAACATTATGAGCATTAGAAACAAAAACCTTTTCTTTTTGACTCAAAACATTTTCCAAAGAATCATTTTCCTTTGAAATAAAAATAATTTCCTTTTTCAAAATTTCATTTTCTTATGGAACTAAATCAAGTTGAGTTTTCAAAGAATCCTTTTCAAATAAAACAAAATCTCTTTCTTTAAAAACAAAATCAACTTGATTTTTAAAGAAACATTTTCATTCAAAATAATTGCCTTTTAATTTAAAAACAAATCAAGTTTTGAAGATAAAAGCTCATTTTATTTTAAAACAATATCTTTCTCTTTTAAAATTTCTTCTTTTTCTTTCAAAACACAATCTAGTTTTGAAGAAAAAGAATCATTTTCCTTTTTCAATTGTAAATTTCTATTTTTCAACAATTTATATTTTGTAACTAACTCTTCACAAAACAAAGCAAGCTCATTATTGAACATATGTGCATCTTCACTAGACATATCATCTTTAGATGTACTTGCACAATCATCAATGTTGGATTTCGAATTTACCTCAAAAGAGTCATACTCTTGGACCATGAAACAAGCTTGATCGGAATCATCTTTACTAGATTCTCTCTCCAAATCGTTTAAACCTTATCCTTCAAGAGAGATCAATGTGTTATACATTACAAAAATAGAATCATAATGAGAAACCATAAAAAGATGAGTATTGCTAAGTGTTTATTTTAATGCAATCATGGCTTATGCATTAGCCTCTAAGTATTTTTCATCTTCAATATATGATTTCTTAGTAGTGACAAGGTAAACATATACTCCTAAGGTTTTAAGATATGAACTCATTTAAATTTTCACATGTCAATATTAGCAACATCAAATATAGGTGGAGTAAGATAATCCATAAGTGTGTGAAGTAAATATGAATGTGTAAAGCAAATATGTGATTAGAAAATATAGGATCACTCTTAGGTTGTTAAACTGAATATCAGGAGCACTAGCTCTGATACCAATTAAAAGTACACCTAGAGGGGGGTGAATAGGTGTAGAGCTAATCTAATGTCAAATAAAGTGGAATTAAAAACTTTACACTAACAAAATTAGATATAAGTGATATCCAAAGAGTGAAGCTGAACTCCTAGTGAAGAGTTCTAGAACTTATCCTCAAGATTCCTCATGATTAAGAGTTGAGGTGTTTCAGTAGCTCTCTTGGAATAATACAAGTGTAAGCACAATATCAAGCATGTATAGATGAATAATAATAGCAATGTGAGATATAAAAGAGTAGAGTTTAGAGAGATAGCCAAACGCAAATACAGGGATATGTTTTGAGGTTCGAGCACCAAGCTCTACGTCTCCGCCTTCACCGTGTGAAGTTTCTATTAGCTTCACTAAGGAACTCTATAAAGGATACAAATCCAAAGCTCTACACAAGAGGGGCACAAAGCCTATGCACAAAGCAATTACCTTTACACAAAAGGTAAGGCACAAAGCCAAAGCACAAAATAAAAGAGTGGTTACAACACTTGTTGATCACAAAGATCACAACAATACCTCTCACAATACAAGATCTTAGAGGATAGATTTTGCGATGAATAGCTTAAGCTTGTAAGAAAACAAAAATTTCAGAAATGAAAAGACAAAAGAAAACACTTGGGAAAACTTCATGAATGTATAAAAATTTGAAACTTGAAACTTGAATTTCCCAAAGCTTGTTTTCTTTGATTTTCTAAAACTTTAAAACCAAATAAAGATATGGATTGTTAGCTCAAAAACTCTTTAAAACATGTTGAAAGACACTGTTGAAGGTGAGAAAATTAGCTTTTGAAAATCTTGAGGAAAAATCCAAACGAAAACTCTATATAGGCCAAATTCAAAACTAGCCGTTAGGCTCAAATTCAGGCTAGATTGGCCTTGCTGTTGACCGGCCGGTCGACCCCCCATTGGCTATATGTAACACCCCGCTCCCGGAATACGTACTTAGTTGTGTATTCTAATTTTTTAATTGTATTTTTCAATTTGTTTCCCGTAATTGTTTTTGTTTTATGAATATGTATGTGATCGTTTTGCATTGGATCCGGATCCGTGGACTCGAAGTTAGCCCTAGTCTGAACTGGGGCCGATCCTAATGTATTGCTCAATTTGGTCCTTTTGCCAGTCAGATTTGACCAATTTTAATTTTAAATATCATTTTTCAATATTCTAGTTTTTTTTATAATTTTCTAAAAAAATTTTGAATTAATTTATAAAATCTTCAAAATCGGTGTCTACCGTGTCACTGGTCGATTCCAAGATTTTTAATTTACAATCAAAGTTGAATTTCTAGATTCTACTTTCATATTGCTTTTTAAAATTATATTTTCTACTTTAATGCATTTTCTGAGATTTTTCTGAATTTATCAAAATTCGACCGATTTTGGTGTCGACCGGTATCACTGATCGACTGCAGGATTTTTAATTGACAAATGGATTCAAATTTTTAAATTCACTTTCATATTATCTCTTAGAATTATATTTTATATCTTAATATATTTTTGGTGAATTTTCTTAAATTATCAGAACTCGGCCGGATTTGGTGTCAGCCAGTATCGCTGGCATATTCCAGGATTTTTATTTTGAAAATAAAATTTTAGTTTTAAAAATTGATTTCATATTATTTCTCAGGATGATATTTTCTACCTCTAGATATTTTTGAGGATTTTTTGGGAACAGTCGACATTTTCTGACATTATTATAATATTATTATTTTTTGGGAATCTTTCATTTCTTTCTTCCTTTTCTTTTTTTCTTTTCTTTTCTCCCAACCCGCACGCGCCCACCTGCACCGTTCCCATCACCCACTCCTCTTCATTAATTCTCCCATCTCTCTCACTCACTTCACTTTCTCTCTCTCTCTTCCTTTTTTCTTTTCTTTTTCTTTTCCCTTTTTCCTTTTCTTTCTTTTCTCTTCTCTTCTTTTTCTTTCTTCTCCTTTCTTTTTCTTCCTCCTCTTCTTCCCCTGGTGCCGACAGCCGCCTCCTCTCCTCTCCTCTCTCTCAAAATCTCTCGCCCCCCACAATCTGCCCTTTCTCTTTTAAATTCTCACTCACCCTCTCTTTCTCTCTCCCGCTCACACTTTAATTTCATCTCTCTTTTTTCAATCTCCTATTTCTCCATCTTCTTTGAAGACCCAACCACCATGGCACCAACAATGACACTACCAAGATCCGGCCATCCCCCTCTCCCCCAACTCCTTCCCTCTCCTTCATCTCCAACACCAACAACTTCACCACCATATTCATCTTATCCTCCTCCTTTTAATCACAACACCACCCTTAACCACCTCCTCCCTCCTCCTTGGGTGGCTCGCGGCAACCCCTGGCCTTCGGCATTGGCGACGGCCGGTGCAGCTCCACTCTATGCCACCTGGACGAGCGATCGCCACCAGGGCACCGCGGCAGAGGACCTAGCTGCGTGAGCAGCAGGGGACAACAACCCTCCTCTTCTCTCTTCCTATCCTCTCTCATCTCTCTTTCTCCCTGTTTCTCTCTCTATTGTCTGCCATTCTCTCTCTCTCTTTCTACTATCTCTCTCTTTCTACTATCTAATCTATTATCTCTCTCTTCCTCTGTTTCTCTCTCTTATACTCATTCTCTCTAGCCTATCTTTCTCTCTAAATAATTCTCTCTCTAGCACTCTCTTTTTTTCTCTAGGCCTCTTTCTCTCTAGCTCTCTCTAACTTTTTCTTTCTCTTCTCTCTTATTCTCTTTCTCTCTCTAAAAAATATGTATATATATATATATTTTAATATATTATGGCGTGTGCATGTGTTTTGAGACTTCGGGATTTCACGACTTTTTTTTGAAAGATTTAAGCAAGTGTCCTCCCTCATTTTAGGCTTCCCCGCTTCATCAGGTTGACTATGTATTTTATTCTATATTTGGATTTGTATTCATGTTTTGTATTGGGTTGTACCCTTGTATTTGTATGTGGCCGAGTGCCCAGGATTGTACATATATATGCCTGTGACGAATGTTTATACTAGGGTAGTTAATTTCTTGTACATATACCATGCCTATGATATGTTTTATTTTTGCTTTTATACCATGCGTGGTCGATCCTTCGTGGTCGTTTAGCCTCCGGGCTCATTACCCAGCCTCCGGGCCGCGCTCAGCCTCCGGGCTTCACTACTCCATGGTAACCTAGATATTATCAGGTTTATATGCATGCTCGTGTAGTACTAACATCTCATGCAGGTACCCTTGTACCGACTCTAGGTTTCTGCCCACTCCCAGGATGTCTACCTAATTGATGTTAGGCCTTACACCCTTGTGGGTTTTGTTGTAGCTACCGAGTGTGCTTAAATCCCGAGCATACTTTAGTCTTCGGGCTCTCGCCCACTTCCTCAAAAAAAGAGTGTGCTTAGACCATCAGGTCTCTCATGCTCTGCCTGGTAGGCATGCTTAGCGCTCAACACTTTACCACTAGATTCGTCTAGGCGGAACTCTGTCGGATTTTAGACTCGCCTTCTAAGTCGAGTCATTCCAGTAGCTCCGTCAAGCGCTCTTGTGAATAAATATTGTTTGTTGTCTATAACTCTAGGTTGCTTAGCTCCGCTTGGATGGTCGCTTGCTTGCTAATTACCTGCTTGTCAGTTTATTAGTTCTTCAATTAATGGTTATGAAGAGTTGAAATCTTACTTCTACAGTTTTTCCTGAACTGCGTGGCTTTCCGGTATTCATATCGATCTCTCATATCGGTATTGTTTTCCTGTATCGCTTGGCATGTTTATACTTGATGTGCTATCATTTACCATGCTGTCTCTTGTCACCTGCCTGATATCATCCTCCTGTCATGCTATCACCTGACATCTAGTATGATACTTGACTCTTATTATTATCATGATAATGAGAATGATGACTTGACATCTTGATTATATCTTGATATATTTCAGTACAAACCGTACTCCTGATACACCTGTATTCCTGATACTCTTGACTTGTTTCTGCTCATTCCTGTAATCTGATAATTATCTAATAAGCTATAAAATGGTACAACTTATATCGGATCGGGAAAAACTTACGAATATCAATATATGTTCTTGTTTACAGTGGTATTAGGTATGTTGTGAAACTAAATCTTCCACTTCGACCTGAGGGCCTCCAGGTGACCGAGGGGAGCGCTGGCTCCCTCCTTCTTGGTACCATCTTGAAAAGAGCATCTTATAAGACCCCTCTGTATGCCTTGTGGCAGGTTTCATACACCAGCAACGGAATACCCTGGATCGTGGTCTCGGGCATGCACGGGAGCCAATATAAATATTGTTCGTTGATACTCCCGTTGGTTTCTAATAACAACCTTGTTTTACTCAGATGTGGATATATGTGTGCTGGAACGCTAGTCCACATATCTAGACATCTGGGTAGGACGAGTAATAATAATAATAAAAAAAGATGCCAACTAATAATTCGTTGTATGTTTTGCCGTGTTTACTTTCATTTACTTTAAATTTCCGGTTTATGATTATTATATTATAGCTGCTTATATCCTGCCTTATCACATGTGTTCTATTCCACTGGTCTCCTACTCTGATCATATTCTGCTATGCATGTTCCCTGCTTGATATCACTTACTATTTCTCTGCCTGCTCCTGTATGCCTATACTCACGACACGGTTTTCAATACATGCTCTTTTGATTCGGTTTCATCAAGACGTGTGTTTATTCCCGCAAGCCATTTGGCATTCACCATATCACTTGTTGGTGAGTTTTTGACTCCCCTGGATTCTCATGTCCAGATCCCAGAGCTTGGAGCTTTTGGATTTCCCGATTGCTGATCAGAGTGGCGTAGCAGTAGCGTGGATCATCGGCAAAACCGTTTGGGGCCCAATCCTTTCAGGTCCCCTGCTCGGCTCTCGAGTTTTCCCTTTGTGACTTGTGAGAGCCCTTTTGTACAGTTCATTATTGTATATCACTTTGTATTCTCGCATTTGCGCCTATTAGTGATGTAATATTCTTATAATATTGTGTCACATCCTGTGATAACTTTGTAATTGTATTCATATGTTGGAATGTATAATGTGCCATGTATTTTTGAGCTCTGATTCTTACATGTACTGATGTTTAGCGCATATATATGAGGGTATTTTTGATCTATGTATATACCTCACAGTAACGTCTCCGTACCCGCGGGGCCGGGGTGTTACACTATATTTTTTTGCCATTGGGTTTACCAGTCAACCGCCCGGTCGACTGAGAGAAAACCGAGAGCTCTGCATTTTCAGTCGGTCGACCGATCGGTTGGCCAACTCTACTGCGGTTGACCGTCCGGTCGACTGAGCTCTAGTTCCTTGGGCTTGTGTACGTTGATCGACCGTGCAGTCAACCAGCAGAGCAAATGAGCTCTGTCGTCGGTCGACCGTGCGGTCGACCGGCTTTGGCCTAAAAATAATATGATGAGTATTTTTAAACATCTTTTTAAAACCAAATAAATTCTAATAAATTTAAAATAAATCTAACAAAAATAAGTTCATGTAAATACAAAAGAGCACAATATGTTTAATCAAAAATCATAACATATTACAAACATGTGAACTATTTTTGAGGTATAGAAATTTATCCTTAAAATAAAAATCGTATTTTCTAAAAACTAACTTTTAAATAAAATCTGATTTTTTAAAACAAATACAAAAATAAGTTATTGAAACTTAATTTAAGCTCAATGTGTATCGATTGAATCCAATACACATATAAAATAATATAGATTTGTTTTTGTTGAATTAAAATACATTTCTTGAAATAAAAATATATTTTCCAAATACTAAACTTTTAAATGAAAACTAATTTTTCAAAACTTTCACAACAAGTTGTTCAAATATATTTGAAGCTCAATAGTGTATGGATACTGTTGACACTCAAAAAAGACAAAATCTCGAACAGCTTTTCAACCGGTCTGAACGATGTCTAACTTGTCGACATTTACAAAAGACAAGTCGCAGATAAGCTGACGACCAGTTTCTGCCCATCCCCGAGGGACAAATCAGCGACTTGGACTCTACTGATCCAGTGAAGCAGACAGTAAACAAATGTTGCCTTTGAAGAGACCTAAGTAGGCCTAAGATGCTCAGTTAGCTTAACACTCGACATCGCATGAGCCCAAAGGAATAGCCTCGTCTGAGAGACTAAGTTTGTCTAACTTCACATGAAGCTTTTTATAGCTCCAGAGAGCTAACTTATAGCTTCGCCAGAAGCTAATTCTAGCTTCGCCGGAAGCTTTCTTAATAGCTTCTCATGAAGCTCTTCATAGCTCCAGAGAGCTAATATACAGCTTCGTCGGAAGCTAATTCTAGCTTCGGCGGAAGCTTTCTTGATAGCTTCTCATGAAGCTCTTCATAGCTCCACAGAGAGCTAAGTTACAGCTTTGCCTGAAGCTAATTCTAGCTTCGCCAGAAGCTTTCTTGATAGCTTCTCAAGAAGCTCTTCATAGCTCCACAGAGAGGTAAGTTACAGCTTCCTGAAGCTAATTCTAGCTTGGCCTGAAGCTTTCTTGGTAGCTTCTCATGAAGCTCTTCATAGCTTCAGAGAGCTAAGTTACAGCTTCGCCTGAAGCTAATTCTACCTTCTCCTGAAGCTAATTCTAGCTTCACCGGAAGCTTTCTTGATAACTTCTCCTGAAGAGGCTAGCTCCGCATAAGGAAAGTAATCGTCCCACTAAGTTAGTAGGAGAGTTAATGGGTAGTTACACCAATGATCTCTCATTAAGAGGAGCCAATTAAGGGGAGTTAATGGGTAGTTACACCAATGATCCCTCGTTAAAAGGAGCCAATTAAGGAGAATTAATGGGTAGTTACACCCATAATCCCTCATTAAGGGGAGACAATCAAAGGAATCATAACTCCCTATTAAGCCTATAAATAGCTCACTCGTAGGCTAGGCTCAGGGTCTTGAAAAGATTTAAGTCTAATAGGCTCACGGTCTTGAAGAAATTCAAGTCCAAGAGGCTTTGAAAAGCATAAGATTCTTTAGTGGCTTCAAAGTTTAAGCCAACAAGAGATCTACTCTCTCGCTTCCAAGAGTTCAGAGAATCACTTCTCTAATCCTACAAGGATAAATTCAAGGTGCTTGTGACGCCCCGATCCCAAAAATACGGGAACGTCACTGCAACGCATATACGTAGGTCAGATGGTGCCCCCACGTATATACGCTAAGTAAGTACAACAAGTATCAGAGTACAACACACACAGCGTGGTATAATCATATGCCAACTTACAAAATATAAGTACAAAGTTACACAAGTTATGATAAGCAAAAATCACTTTACGAGTGTCCTTTATCACAACCCAAGTCCAAAAAGAACGATATACAACCAAAAATACAAAAATGCTCACGTAAGGATGGAGATCCGTGAACCAAAAGAAGTGTCGGGCAGGATAGATCTAGAGCTGGTCAGCCTGCTCTCCTAGGTAAGCCAAGTCCTCTGTGGAAGGCTCCACTTCGACCCAGGCCTCGGAATCTGAATATGCAAATCCAAAGGGTCAAGACATAATACAACAATTAAAGATAGCCAAGTGGCAAGGATCATGAATAGAGATAATGAAATAGTACTAAGTAACAATGCATGACCAGAGATGTAAACTAAGAAAGATAAAGTCATATGCAATAAATCTACAATTAATGTCTTATTATTATTACTTGTCTTACTGTGATATCTAGCTATGTGACCCAGCGTCCCAGAGCACATAGATCCATATCCTAGTATGACAAGGTTGTTATTGGAAACAGCGGTTGTATCGACGAACTATGTTTACAGTGTGTCCCGTGCATGCCCGGGACCACGGCCCAGTATTGTTCCGTTGCTTGAAGACGGAACCTGCCGCTAGGCTAAACAGGAGGGTCTTATATATGCCCTTGTCATGACAGTAAACAGGAAAGGGAGGAAGCACTCCCCTCGGTCCCCTGGAGTACCACAGGTAAGACCGGAAACATGGTGCACATCCTAATACCACTGTAAACACGAACACATATCGATATTCCGCATATTTCCCCCGACCCATGTGTAAGTTGGTACTTTTTATGTAAGAGTCAAGTGTATCATGTTTTGTTATAATAGATGGCATGATAGGTGGTGATGTTGCTATTTAACATGCCATGAAACGAATATATACCATAACAAGTCATGAGGCAATAGGAGATGCATCCATTCAGTTATATGTCATGTAGTGCTGGTATTGAAGCATGAACAAGCAGGAAATAATACACATGTAACAAGTATAGGTACTAAATTTAGAACAGAAATTAACTATGACACACAGCCAGGATTAGTCGACTAGGTTAATGGTTAGTCGACTAATAGGGTTTCTAGTCGACTAGGAGTTTGGATTGGTCGACTAAAACTGGGATACAGAGTGTTGGAATTCTGTTTCAGTGCATGCTAGTCGACTAGGGTAAGAGGGTTAGTCGACTAATAGGGTTTCCAGAGAGTTTATTAGTCGACTGATATTTTTGGGCAAGTCGACTAATGCTGTGTCTTCCAGAAAAACTAAATTTCAGCTAAGTGTTCTAGTCGACTAGGTCTTAGGGTAAGTCGACTAATAGTGGGGAAAATCAGTGTACAGGACAGAAATTCTGGAAACGTATTTGATGGCTAAATTCCTGGTTTTAGGTGACCTAAGTGTACAAGAAGTGTAAATACAGTGCTCTAAGGCTAATACAAGTCTTGATGAGTGAATTACTCCCTTGGAATGGTTGGATTTGAGCTTAGATGACCTAAAAATAGGATATTTTGTGTGCAAGTGAACAAAGATTTCTACTTCAAGTATGTGATGTATGAACTAGGTCTTGGTGAGTAAGAACTCACCTGGAGGGGTCAAATCTGAAGCTTGATCCAAGGATGGAGGTGTTGGCTCCAATCCACAACTTGTAGTTGAAGCTAGGTTGAAGGATTCTCCCTTGGAGTTGCCTTGATGAAGCCTTGGGTGAATCTCTTGTGATCTTGAGGTGGAAGTGAAGGGATTGGGTGCTTGGAGTTAGGGTTCTTGCTAGAGGGAGAAGGGGATTGTGGAGCTACTCTTCTCTTGTGAAGAAATGAGGAAGAAAGGGTTTAAAGTGAAAAGAGAAATCTTATATAGGATTTAGGATTTGCAAAGAGAGTGGAATTATAGGAAATGAGAGGGGGTTTTGTGCAAAAAGGGGGTGAGGTGAGTGTCCTCTCCTTGGCCACTTGGCCGGCTGTGGGAGAGGGAGAGAGTGAGTGGGGTTAGGTGAAGTGATGAGTGGGAAATGAGGTGGAAATGAAGTGGAATTTGGATTTTTGCAATTTTTGAAAAAAGGTCCGAAATTCAAGTATTTTGGAATGGTCTGAAAATTTTACCAAAAATCAAGAATGATATTTGAAGACCAATGGTGAAATTCGTTTGAAGAAATACTGTATAGATTTTTAATTAAAAATCCCGGAATCAGTTATTTACCGACTCCGAAAGAATTTTCATAAATTTATAAAATCTCCAGAAAAAGAGTGTGAGTAGGAAATATGATTCTAAGCAATAAAGTCTAAAGGACTTTCTAGAAATTCCTAACAGTTTGGAAGATAAAAAATTCGGAAATCGGCCAGCGGTACTGGCCGACACCGGTTTCGGAGAAATTCATTTTAATTCCAGAAAATTCCAGAAAATCACATAAAATATTAAATATTAGAAAACGATATTTGAAATTAAAATCGGTCAAATACGGAAGGTACATCGAAAAATACGGTCAAAGGACTGAATACGTAACTAAGTACGTATTCCGGGAGAGGGGTATTACAATCTACCCACCTTACGAAAATTTCGTCCTCGAAATTTCATAAGGTGAAAGATAACAGGAAAAGCAACAGATAGATATGGATACAAGGAAAGATAACGGTAAAGAAGAGTAGAAGAAAAGAGTCTTACCCAATCAAGATGTGAAAAGATGAGGATAACGATCCCGGATAACGTCCTCACGCTCCCAAGTGGCCTCTCCTGGCGCATGCCTGTTCCATGACACCAATACCAATGGAATAGCTCTGTTCTTCAGTGTCTTGACACTCCTATCCAGAATGGCCAACGGCTGTTCTTGGTATGATAAATCCGGTTGTAGCTCCAGCTCGGAATGATCCAGAATATGGCTGTCATCCCTGACATACTTCCTCAACTGAGACACGTGGAAGACATTATGCACCCCGTCCAAAGATGGCGGTAATGCCAATCTATAGGACACATCTCCCACACGATCCAGGATCTCGAATGGGCCAATATACCTTGGACTTAGCTTCCCACGAGCACCGAACCGGATCACTCCCTTGGTAGGTGATATCCTCAAGAATACATGATCTCCAGCCTGGAACTCCAATGGCCTTCTCCGAGTGTCTGCCCAACTCTTCTGCCTACTCTGAGCAGCCCTGAGATGATTTCTGATAACCCTGACTTTCTCTGTAGTCTGCATCAGAATCTCTGGTCCCAAAAGACTCCTCTCACCGACTTCATCCCAACAAATCGGTGATCGGCACTTCCTACCATACAATGCCTCAAAGGGGGCCATCTTAATACTTGCCTGATAGCTGTTGTTATATGAAAACTCAGCCAAGTGAAGATGGTCTTCCCAAGATCCCCCAAAGTCAATCATGCAAGCCCTCAACATATCTTCAAGGATCTGGATAGTCCTCTCAGATTGTCCGTCTGTCTGAGGATGATAAGAAGTACTGAATTTCAGACGAGTTCCCAGACTTTCTTGGAGACTCTCCCAGAAATGAGATCTGAATCTGGTGTCTCTATCTGACACAATACTAACTGGAACTCCATGCAGACGAACCACCTCCTTCATATACTTATCTGCCAGAACCTCTGTCGACTGGCCTACCCTGAATGGTATGAAGTGAGCTGACTTGGTGAGGCGGTCAACTATCACCCACACCGCATTATTACCCCTGGGACTCCGAGGCAATGCCGTCACGAAGTCCATGGTGATATGCTCCCATTTCCACTCGGGTATCGGCAAAGGTTGAAGAAGTCCAGCTGGTCTCTGATGCTCGATCTTTATCTGCTGGCAAACCAAGCACTTAGCAACAAACTGGGCTATCTCCCTCTTCATGGCATTCCACCAAAAGTGCTTCTTCAGGCCCTGGTACATCTTGTTTCCTCCTGGATGTATAGAATAAGCTGAACTGTGAGCTTCCTCCAAAATCTTCTGTCTAACTCCTCCTCGGGGAACACAAAGTCTATCTCCAAAATACAATGCACCATCTGGGTGAATGCAGATATCCGACCTCAATCCAGCCTCCACCTGAGCTCTGAATGTCTGCAATCTGGGGTCCTCTTTCTGAGCTTCCTTGATCTCCTCTATCAATGATGACTGGATCTGTAAAGCCATGAACTGCCCGGCCTTATCACCCCCTTGCACTAACATCAAATCCAATCTGATGAATTCCTGAATCAACTCCCTCTGCTGTGTGAGGTGGACTAGCACTCTGTTCTCTGGCATCCTGCTCAGTGCATCAGGAACGGTATTGACTTTGCCTGGATGATACTGCAAGTCAATGTCATAGTCTGCCATCAGCTCCAGCCACCGCCTCTGCCTCATATTCAACTCCTTCTGTGAGAAAATATACTTGAGGCTCTTGTGATCTGTGTATATCAATACCTTGTCTCCCAGAAGGTAGTGTCTCCAGATCTTCAAAGCAAATATCACAGCTGCCAACTCCAAGTCATGAGTTGGGTAATTCCTCTCATGAGGCTTCAACTGCCTAGATGCATATGCTATAACATGATCATGTTGCATAAGCACACACCCCAGGCCTTTACCTGATGCATCACAGAAAATGACCATCCCTCCTCTTCCTGAAGGAGTCCTCAAGATTGGAGCGGTGATAAGCCTCTGCTTCAACTGCTCAAATGCTGCATCACAATCTTCTGTCCATAAGTATCTCTCCCCTTTTCTGGTGAGCCTGGTCAACGGAGCTGCAAGTCTAGAGAAATCCTGGACAAAGCGCCTGTAATATCCGGCTAGTCCAAGAAAGCTCTTTATTTCAGTCACCGTCTTCGGAACTGGCCAATTCTGCACTGCCTGGACTTTACTAGGATCAACTGAAATTCCTTCTGCTGAAACTATGTGTCCAAGGAAAGCTAAGCTGTCCAACCAGAATTCACACTTGCTCCTCTTGGCATGAAGCTGCTCTTGCTGAAGGGTTTGCAACACAATCCTCAAGTGCTCTGCATGCTCCTTCTCATTCCTTGAATAGATCAGGATGTCATCTATGAATACAACTACAAACTGATCTAGGTAAGGGGAGAACACTCGATTCATCAAATCCATGAAAACCGCAGGGGCATTGGTGACTCCGAAAGGCATAACTAGAAATTCATAGTGGCCATATCGGGTCCTGAATGCAGTCTTCGGAACATCCTCCTTCTTCACCCTCAGCTGATGGTAACCCGACTGCAAATCTAACTTAGAAAATACACGGGCTCCATAAAGCTGATCAAACAAATCATCAATCCGGGGCAAGGGATACTTGTTCTTGATGGTGACCTTGTTCAACTCCCTATAATCAATACAAAGCCTCTTACCACCATCCTTCTTATTCGCCAAGAGTACTGGAGCTCCCCATGGTGAAGTGCTTGGCCGAATCAATCCCTTGTCCGAATACTCCTGCAGCTGCTTCTTCAAGATCTCCAACTCCGTCGGTGCCATCCTGTACGGAGCCTTGGATATAGGAGCTGTCCCTGGAACTGTATCAATGGAGAACTCCACTATCCTCTCCGGTGGAAGCCCTGAGACCTCAGCAAAGACTTCTGGAAACTCATCCCACACTGGCACTCCCTTCTGAACCTCCGAAGTGGTCATCTGAATCTTCCTCTTAGCAGGCTTCACCTCTCCACTAAACTGGAACTCCGGCTGATGCGGGATTCTGAAATTGATCTTCCTCCCTCTACAGTCGATCACCGCATAGTACTGACTGAGCCAGGTCATGCCTAAGATTACGTCGTACCCTTTGGTGTCTAGTACGAGCATATCTATGGCCAAGATCTTCCCACAAAGCTCCACTGGACAGTCAGCACAAACTCTAGAAGATATAACTACCCCATTCCCTGTACTTATCTCCCACTTGTGGTCTAAAGTCTTAACAGGTATGGAATGAACAGCCACAAAATGGTCGGAGATATAACAGTGGGATGCACCCGAATCGAACAGAGCGAGAACAGGTATAGAATGAACTCTGATGTTACCTGTAATCACCTCCTCTGAAGTCTCAGCCTCCTCTGCTGTCAGGTTGTAGGCCTGACCTCTGCCACGCCCTGCTGCTGTCCGGGCTCCCCTCTGCACTGGGCGAGCAACATGCGGCGGAGGAAGGGGAAGAGCTCTCCTCATCACTGGTCCCTGGTGCCTCTGCCCAACTGGCCCTGGTAGTGCTCTCTGAACATTCTGCCCTTGAGGCGCCGGCAAGGTTTGATTAGCAAACCCCATTCTCCTGCGAGGACAGGTCTCCACGGCATGGTCTCGTGCTCCACACACCAAACACCATCCGTTTGCCCTCCGGCAATCCTGCTGAGAGTGTCCTGGTTTCTGGCAGAAATTGCAGATAAGACCTGGTCGAGCCACCTGGTAAGGAACTGCTCTGAATGGCTGCCTGGCCTGGACCTTCGCTGCTCTGGATGGTCCTCCTCTGCCCACCGGTACAAACGGCCTCTTCATGGCCTGGTTCTCTTGCTTCTTCTGAAACCCACGCTCCACCTCTCGAGCGATGGTGAGAACCTCAGCATAGGTCTTCAGCTGCTGGGGCATCAGAAACATCTGGATCTCCATCTGTAAACCCTGCTGAAACCTGCTTGCCCTCTTCTCTTCATCTGACACCATGTAAGGGGCAAAGCGACTCAGCCTGAGAAATTCTGCAGCATACTCATCTACGGATCTGTCCCCCTGTTGAAGCCTGATGAACTGCTCCTCCATGTCCTTCTGAGCAGTGGCGGGAAAGAACCTGCTATAAAAGCTCTTGGAGAATGTATCCCAAGAGATAGGCTCCTTCAAGCGAGCCTCCTCTGCAAGCCACCAAGTCCTGGCTATGTCCTTCAGCTGGATCTTTGCAACTTCCACTTGGTTCTCCTTAGGCACCCTGGCGGCGTTCAGCAGATCGGTGGTGTCTGTCAACCACTGTTCAGCCTCCAATGGTCTCTCGACTCCCGTGAATACGGCCGGTTGCAGCCGCCGAAAGTCTGACACGTTCCCAGGCCTTTGCTCCTTCGGAGCTGCCAACTCCTGCCTGAGGAGCTCAGTCTGCTGCTGCTGATTCTCCATCTGCTGTTGCTGGTTTCCCAGCATAGACTGAATGATCCTCAGGACATCAGCACCCTCTCCTCCTACGGGTCCATTCGGTACTTGCCCGACATTGTTGCGACCCGAACGTCTCTCCATACCGAAAGGGATAAGATCTGGAATTGGAAACAAGGGAAAGGAGTTTAGGATACGAGGAATGAATCAAGGACGAAGTCGAGAAGGACTATATAACTTTGTACATTGTAGTTGGCATAAGCAAATCACTAGAATTTGCCACTTGATTGTACTTTTAGGTTTGAGAGCCTAGGCTCTGATACCAACCTGTGACGCCCCGATCCCAAAAATACGGGAACGTCACTGCAACGCATATACGTAGGTCAGATGGTGCCCCCACGTATATACGCTAAGCAAGTACAACAAGTATCAGAGTACAACACACACAGCGTGGTATAATCATATGCCAACTTACAAAATATAAGTACAAAGTTACACAAGTTATGATAAGCAAAAATCACTTTACAAGTGTCCTTTATCACAACCCAAGTCCAAAAAGAACGATATACAACCAAAAATACAAAAATGCTCACGTAAGGATGGAGATCCGTGAACCAAAAAGAAGTGTCGGGCAGGATAGATCTAGAGCTGGTCAGCCTGCTCTCCTAGGTAAGCCAAGTCCTCTGTGGAAGGCTCCACTTCGACCCAGGCCTCGGAATCTGAATATGCAAATCCAAAGGGTCAAGACATAATACAACAATTAAAGATAGCCAAGTGGCAAGGATCATGAATAGAGATAATGAAATAGTACTAAGTAACAATGCATGACCAGAGATGTAAACTAAGAAAAATAAAGTCATATGCAATAAATCTACAATTAATGTCTTATTATTATTACTTGTCTTACTGTGATATCTAGCTATGTGACCCAGCGTCCCAGAGCACATAGATCCATATCCTAGTATGACAAGGTTGTTATTGGAAACAGCGGTTGTATCGACGAACTATGTTTACAGTGTGTCCCGTGCATGCCCGGGACCACGGCCCAGTATTGTTCCGTTGCTTGAAGACGGAACCTGCCGCTAGGCTAAACAGGAGGGTCTTATATATGCCCTTGTCATGACAGTAAACAGGAAAGGGAGGAAGCACTCCCCTCGGTCCCCTGGAGTACCACAGGTAAGACCGGAAACATGGTGCACATCCTAATACCACTGTAAACACGAACACATATCGATATTCCGCATATTTCCCCCGACCCATGTGTAAGTTGGTACTTTTTATGTAAGAGTCAAGTGTATCATGTTTTGTTATAATAGATGGCATGATAGGTGGTGATGTTGCTATTTAACATGCCATGAAACGAATATATACCATAACAAGTCATGAGGCAATAGGAGATGCATCCATTCAGTTATATGTCATGTAGTGCTGGTATTGAAGCATGAACAAGCAGGAAATAATACACATGTAACAAGTATAGGTACTAAATTTAGAACAGAAATTAACTATGACACACAGCCAGGATTAGTCGACTAGGGTTAATGGTTAGTCGACTAATAGGGTTTCTAGTCGACTAGGAGTTTGGATTGGTCGACTAAAACTGGGATACAGAGTGTTGGAATTCTGTTTCAGTGCATGCTAGTCGACTAGGGTAAGAGGGTTAGTCGACTAATAGGGTTTCCAGAGAGTTTATTAGTCGACTGATATTTTTGGGCAAGTCGACTAATGCTGTGTCTTCCAGAAAAACTAAATTTCAGCTAAGTGTTCTAGTCGACTAGGTCTTAGGGTAAGTCGACTAATAGTGGGGAAAATCAGTGTACAGGACAGAAATTCTGGAAACGTATTTGATGGCTAAATTCCTGGTTTTAGGTGACCTAAGTGTACAAGAAGTGTAAATACAGTGCTCTAAGGCTAATACAAGTCTTGATGAGTGAATTACTCCCTTGGAATGGTTGGATTTGAGCTTAGATGACCTAAAAATAGGATATTTTGTGTGCAAGTGAACAAAGATTTCTACTTCAAGTATGTGATGTATGAACTAGGTCTTGGTGAGTAAGAACTCACCTGGAGGGGTCAAATCTGAAGCTTGATCCAAGGATGGAGGTGTTGGCTCCAATCCACAACTTGTAGTTGAAGCTAGGTTGAAGGATTCTCCCTTGGAGTTGCCTTGATGAAGCCTTGGGTGAATCTCTTGTGATCTTGAGGTGGAAGTGAAGGGATTGGGTGCTTGGAGTTAGGGTTCTTGCTAGAGGGAGAAGGGGATTGTGGAGCTACTCTTCTCTTGTGAAGAAATGAGGAAGAAAGGGTTTAAAGTGAAAAGAGAAATCTTATATAGGATTTAGGATTTGCAAAGAGAGTGGAATTATAGGAAATGAGAGGGGGTTTTGTGCAAAAAGGGGGGTGAGGTGAGTGTCCTCTCCTTGGCCACTTGGCCGGCTGTGGGAGAGGGAGAGAGTGAGTGGGGTTAGGTGAAGTGATGAGTGGGAAATGAGGTGGAAATGAAGTGGAATTTGGATTTTTGCAATTTTTGAAAAAAGGTCCGAAATTCAAGTATTTTGGAATGGTCTGAAAATTTTACCAAAAATCAAGAATGATATTTGAAGACCAATGGTGAAATTCGTTTGAAGAAATACTGTATAGATTTTTAATTAAAAATCCCGGAATCAGTTATTTACCGACTCCGAAAGAATTTTCATAAATTTATAAAATCTCCAGAAAAAGAGTGTGAGTAGGAAATATGATTCTAAGCAATAAAGTCTAAAGGACTTTCTAGAAATTCCTAACAGTTTGGAAGATAAAAAATTCGGAAATCGGCCAGCGGTACTGGCCGACACCGGTTTCGGAGAAATTCATTTTAATTCCAGAAAATTCCAGAAAATCACATAAAATATTAAATATTAGAAAACGATATTTGAAATTAAAATCGGTCAAATACGGAAGGTACATCAGAAAATACGGTCAAAGGACTGAATACGTAACTAAGTACGTATTCCGGGAGAGGGGTATTACAGTGCTAATACCCTAATATCTTCCCCCTCTCAAGGAATCTCCAGAACCAGGCGAGAAGGAATTCCCAAATAGTAGCATTCGAAGATCGATCGCTTGCATCGTCAATGGGACAAAGTGATCGCGCGCTGATCAAACTCCCACCGGCACATTTTCCCAGAAATCTCAGAGGAGATCTACCTGTAATTTTCCTTTTTTTCTATAAAGAAGTACTTGTAATTTCGCTCCTCGATCTCTTTTTGTAAGTTTTCCCTCGAATCGATTTTTTAATGGAAAACAAGATGGCGACTCCGTTGGGGAAAGCATTCTCCACTGCTGAGAATAAAGTATCGCAATACGATGATTAGACCTTCGGGTCTATTGCTGAGACGCTGGTTATTCACTTTGACCAAGAGAGATTTGAACAACTTCTCTCTGGGGGTAGCACAGGCGCCCTACATGTGCGTAAGGAGGTCAGTGTAGCCAGAGTCCCTTTGGCTAACTCTTGAAAGCAAGTCTCTGTTGAGACATATAAGGCTCTCTGCAAGCCTATTACAGTCTCAGGCGAGGCTAAACAGACTCTATGCGAGTCTAGCACAGTCTCAGTAGAGACTAACATAGCCACGCGCCAGCATATTAACACTGTGCGCGAAGCTATAAAGGTTCTTTGTGAACCTAAAACAGCCTCTGCTAAGGCTATGTGGATTGTAAAAGCTGTAGTCCCATGCGAGGCTAGAGATAGATCTATTGATTCAGCTTCCTGCGAAGCTAAAATAGTCTCGACTGCAAGACTATTTTAGCTCTTCACAGAGCTAAGTCACGCATGTCACGCGAGGTTAGGGCTAAAGCACTTTGTGCTAACAGTAAGGCTACTACATCCCTGCTTACATCATCAGCACTATTGGGCAGTGCTAGGCTCGCCGCTAGCGACAAAACTAAAGCACTAAGTGCTAAAGACCTTAGCCGCGAAGTTAAAAATGAAGCACCACTGAGTGCTAACAGCGAGGCTATTTTAGCCTCGCTCACAGGAAGAACTACGCGCAACAAAGCTAAGCTCGCTCTCAAAGGCAAAGCTAAAACAGTAGCTTCACCTTGCGAAGCTACTCTTTCAGGGGAAGCTATCCTAGCTTCGCCTATAGCCCAAAAGAAAGTCTTCACGGCTAAGCCCAGGGTTTCTCAATCCAAGCAGGCTAACATCCAGTTTCCCGAGCCTTCGTGTTGGATCAGTTGGACCCAGGTAACGCAAACTTGCGGGATTATCTGAGCAACAAGTGGAAACTCCGCTCCGAAGAGCCAGTTCACATCTCGCCATCCCAGTGCGGACAAGCGGGGTGTCAACCTATGATGGTACATCCCGTCCACTATTGTTTGGGACCAATCCCCACAACTTCTCCTCCAAGCTAGCAATCGGTGTTCAACCAGCTGTCGGTTCAAACTTCTGAGAAACCTAAGTCACAAAAGAAGAAGACAGTGAAGGTGCCTCACCTCACAGCTGCCTCTATTAATATGATAAGCAGAGGAAGGAACTACTACGATCTCAAAGAAGGAAACAGGGGGTTCGGACTTCCTCATTCATTTCTCCAGGGCCCGACTATAGCCCCGACTTAGGTCAGGTTCTGGTCGAACAAAAGGGTGCCTTCTAAGGTACGGTACCCTATAAATATGGACAACCTTCTTCCTCAGAAGTTATATTGCCAAAACTATTGCTACACCAATTCCAATGGTCTGATGATGAAGAAGAAGCCAGTGGCTACGCTTCCTCCGCCACTATCAGTTCTGTGCAGGCAAGGTTCCTATCAGCCAACATGGCTGATAACAACAATGATGATGATCTCCGTCATCGCATAGAGGCACAGGAGCAGACTTCCAAGGCCCAGTAAGAAGCCTTGGACAACATCCAGCAAATATTGGTTCAGCTCCTAACAAACTAAAAGAATGATAACACAACCGGTAGTAATCATAAAAATGAGGAGAACAACAACAATGAACCTCCCAAGACCGATCATTCAAAGGAGGGCTCTTCAATCGATGCCGAAGTGATCAAAGGCATCCAAGCTCAGATCGCATCCCTGGCCTAAAGGGATGAACTGAAGAAAGTAGGGGCAGTCTGTCCTTACCCCTTGGAATGGGATTCAGTCCCATATCTGCCAAAGTTCAACCCACCCACGTTGCACTCGTATGATGGCAAAAGCTTGCCAAATCAGCATATTTACTACTTCCAATCGCAAACCGGTAATGTAGTAAGCAATGATGCTATCATGGCCCGACTGTTCATTGGCACCCTCAAGGGGGTAGCCTTTGATTGGTTCAGGAGTCTTCCCACGAACTCCATCAATTCCTTGCTTGACTTGGAAACCCGATTCCTCTCCCGATCTACGAGTATGATACCGAGTTGATCATGGACACACTCCTTTCGGCAGTCCAGAAAGAAGGAGAATCTGTACGGGATTACATAGAGAGATTTCGCAACCTTTCTCTCATGTGCCCTACAGGTATGTTGTTTTCCATTGATTTTGCAAAGGGGAAAACTTACAAAAAAAGTGTCGAGGAGCTAAATTACAAGTAACACAAAAGATTACAGGTAGATCTCCTCTGAGATTCTGGAGAAATGTGCCGATAGGAGTCTGGTCAGCGCACGACCACTTTGTCCCTTTGACGATGCGATCGATAAGATTCCCTTCTCACCTGGTTCGGGGAATCGGAGAACAGAAGGTTGGTAGAACCCTCTTGTTACTTCTCAAACTGCCTCTACTTGGGAATTCCTTCTCGCCTGGTTCTGGAGATTCCTTGAGAGGAAGGTATTAGGTATCAGCACCCTGATTAGAGAAGTAGTTCTCTGAATTCTCTGAATTCATGGAAGCAAGAGAATAGGTCTCTGTTTAGCCGTCTCTCTGTTTTTTTCAGCCTTCGTGTATGCTCTCTTCTCCCTGTGTACCCCTGGTGGGCTATTTATAGGGAGAGCAGGGGTATAATTGTCCCTTGAAAATATGGAAGCAGATTGAGTCAATCTGTTTAAACCTGGAAAATAGCCTTGCTGTGAGGCTAAAATCAGCTTCTGTGAAGCTAGAAGTAGCAGGTAGGTCGGTCTCCTGATCTGTTTCAATTCTTTCCATATAATTGGAAGATCTCCTTGATCCTCTTACTCGTTTTAGGAGAGTCAAGAGATTATGGCAAACAACTGCCAAATTTGATCTCAGATTTGATCTTGATCTTGAATTGATTTGATCTCATCTGAAGATTTAATTGGTCAAAGGTTGACCATAACAGACCTGAGCAGAGCTGCCACGTCGAGCTCGCAGCGGAGCTGGAAGAAGCATCTGGCGAAGTCAGAAGAAAGCTCTTCAGCGGAGCTAAATAACATCTGTGGTGAAGCTACCGAACATCCTTCTGCGTGGTTGCGTGTGACTTCGAGCAAAGCTAACTCTCTGCGGAGTTAACTGAGTACTTCAGGCGAAGCTATAAGTTAGCTCCCTGACGGAGCTTTGAATGACTTCAAGGCGAAGTTAGACAATCTTAGCCTCTCAGGCGAGGCTATCCCTTTGGGCTCATGTGATGCTAAGTGTTGAGCTAACCTAGCATCTTAGACCTGCTTAGGTCTCTTCAGAGACAATCTGGGCTCACTGTCTGCTTCACTGGATCAGTAGAGTCCAAGTTGCTGCTTTGTCCCTCGGAGATGGGTACAGAACTGATCGTCAGCTTGTCTGTCACTTGTCGTTTGTAAATGTCAATAAGTTTAGACATTGTTCAGGCCAGTAAGAATCTTGTCTTTTTTAAAGTGTCAATAAGACCTCCTTCAAAGTTTTTGAAAGTCTGCAATGAAATGGTTCAGGCTTCGAAATACTTTGAATTGCTTTGATTGATGGTATATGAAGTACGAACGTCGCCATGGTGGTTGAGTTCAGCTTCGCTTTCGATCCTGCTTTGGGATAAATTCGCCGAAGAATCGTGTAGAATCGCGATTCTGGGTAGCTTCACGTCTGGGTAGCTCCGCGTCTGAGTCTCCCGGAGTAGATTCGCTTCAAATTGGTCTTGGAATGCCGTTCCTTTCCCGAGACCAATAGCCTTTTGGCTAATTACGAGAAGGATTATTTCCTTTCCCGAAGTTGAAATAACTTTTCTTGCATTAACGAGGGAGATCATTCCTTCCTCGTGCATTTCCGAGGGAAACTATTCCCTTTCTCAAGGCTCAGTAAATGCCTTAAATTCGCTCGCGCTTCTATGCTTGAAGCAGCAGTGGTGCGATCAGGCCATGAGGCCTATAAATAGGACACTTGAAGTCCTCTGCAGAGAAGTAGTCTGTTCATGACTTCTCCTGGTTGTTCAGAGAAGTATATTCAGATTTCTGAAATAGTGGGGGTGCCCACTCTGGTCATTAACCGGCCAAGAACTGGTGAGTCTCGGTCATCTAGAGACTTTACCCATGAACAAATGACTTTAGGGAGTTTATCTCCCTTAATTTAGCTTTATCAGCTACCTCAGGGATTGATTTCCCTTGTTCTTCATTTTGTATCTGACTGATCTGCAGAGATTGGCTTAAGCCCTATTTCCCAGCTTCCTGGCGAAGCTATCATTTTCACTTGATCAAAGAAAGATCATTGCATGCTTGCCTGCTAAGTTCGTCACATAGGCAGGAATTGGGACTTAGTCTCTTCAAGGTTGAGCCAGTCTTGCCATACAGTTGGGTCACGACTGCGTCCCTCTGGATCAGTCTGGCTTAGCCGTATAGGCAAGGCTAGGACTTAGCTCTTTTTGACGCTCCTTCAGTATAATTGTCTTAGGCGGAGCTAAGACTTGGCTTACGCTGAGCTAGCCCATCATCGCTGTGCAAGCGAGGCTATCTTCTGCTTAATTGAAATCCATCCTTAAATTGCAACTGAATTGGATATAAATTACTTCGCCCCAAAGAATTTGCCTTAGCATGTCATGCTTGCATTTTTTCTTTGTTTTACTGCTAATCTGTTTTCAGTTTGCATTGCAGTGAGCTACGCTTGTCAGTCTTTCGATTTGATGAAAGAGACCAGAAAATTGCCTCTTGCTTTTTCAGTTGAAACTTTAAATTCTAAGCAGGAGGAACAATCTAGGGCAGCTGATGTGTGTTCCCAGAAAAGGTTGGCAGTTGGTTATCCGAGATGATCCACTTCGAGGCGAGGCTGGTAGTCGCTTATCCGAGATGATCCACTTCGGGAAAGCGGACGTCACCTGTAAGTCTCGGATCCTTTGCCAATTTTCATCAAAGAAGATCCAGCTTTCTGGTGGCAAAATCTACCATTATGCGAAGGATTACGGTCTTGTGCAGGAGGAAGGCCTTTCGTGTCCAGTTGGTTTGGCTTGGAAGTAGATAGGACCACTTGTGTGCCTTTGGAGCAAATGATTCTATTGCACGAAACATAACCTTGATATAGTAGTATCAATGTACCTTCCCTTTTGAATCAATAAAAGTTTCCTTTCTGCTTATCTGCTTTGTTTCTCCTTCTGAAGCGGACCAACTTAGGCAAGTCTTTTTTCTAGGAGAAATTTAGAAGCTCTCAACGGAGCTAAACTTCCGGCGAAGCTGGAGACCGATTTCCAAATAATTCAGGAACCAGTTTCTAGCGAAGCTAGCACGAAATTTCCGCGAAGCTAGAGATGTGCTTTAGCAGAGCTAAGGCACGTTTCTCAGCGAAGTTATGCAAGCGTTGTGCTAAGTCAGCACTGGACTCACGGCGGAGTTAGCCCTTAGTGGGGCTGAAGTAACGCTCCTCGGGAAGGCGCTTTAGGCGCCGTTTCAAATTAATTTGAAATGACTGCCTGCGCTCCTCAGGGACATTTAGGCAATCATCAGCCTATAAAAGCCTGATCGGGCTGAAAGAGAAGGCACCACTTCTCTTTGAATTTACAGAGAACTGCAAGCCCTTTCTTCTTCTTTCTTCTTCATTTGAGAATTCAAGAACTTCTTCAGTTCTTCAATGGCTCCCAAAAGACGAGCAGGAAAAGAGGTAGCAACCTCTACGACGGAGGGTCCTTCTCCTCCTTCGGTCATCGAACGACCTATCGCGGGTAGGGATCTTTCCCTTTTGATCAGAGATTTTCATCTCTCTTTTAAAGACAATTTCTGGCGATCTTTTGATGAATCCAGAGCGATCAATCATGATCTCGTGATCTTAGGGAGTTTAATTTCTTGAATTTCCCTTGATTTCTTGATTGGGAATCTTAGAACCGAAGGGTCCCTTCTTCAAGCTTCCAGGCGAAGCTATCCCTTAGGCGGTTCACATCCTATTGAATGATAGGGTGCGAAGCTAGCCTTTAGAGCGTGACTGAAAAGGACCTTAATGCCCTTTAAAATAATCTTTAGGCAATAATACCTTTCTGACGAAGTTAGCCCCTGGGGTTTTGTCGCATTCTGTTGTTCGAGGTCAAGCATCCAGAGCGAAGCTAACACTTGGATATTTTTCCGCTTCCTGCCTTCGTGTGGAATGCGGAGTTAAGCTGCAGCTGCGAAGCTATCATTAGGCCAGCTTCGCTCGAAGAGCGAGGCTATGCCTTAATAAAAATTGCATTCTTGTTTTAGCTCTTGTTTGGCTGATGAACTAATCATAGTTTCTCCTTATTCTTGCAGTGCACTATACTCCTGGTCCTCTGAACAGTCTCTTTGGCACAGCCAGGGGGCTAGATGGCAACGTCAGCCTGCAGTTTCAAGGGCAGGCTTCACTATTCAGCGAGCGAAGCTCTCCTGCTTGGGATATACTTATTCATGGTGGGGATCAGCGCACCATGAGAAGCATCTTAACTACTGCTCCCCTTGAAGATTCTGACCGAAGAATCTATCAAAAGCCCGGCTTCATGTTTGGAGATGCAGCGCCAGACAACAATCACCAGTGCTAGCCGGAGAGGGGCAGTGGATTTTCAAATTGGATGATGAGAAGTACTATCTCCCATCTAGCAAGCGGCATTTTCCCTTGTCCTTCTTTCAATGCGTGACGAGGGCTCGAAACATGCAGTGGCAAGTGATTCGGACTACTGACTCCATTCACGTAGGGAAGTTGATAATTTCGTCCTCTGGTTATACAAGGACGGGTCCTCCTCGCTGCATATTGGGTCTCCACCCTGGGAATATACTTCCAGACATCCCAGTGGGAGAAAATCCTGTGGTGGCTCAGACCTTTGGAAATCAATTCTTTAAATTTGGTGGCAATTATCCAACTACTGATTTCAGGACTCCGGGGTGGATTCACCCTCTTAAGGCATGGTGGAGGGACTTGACTCTATATGTTCTTGCTCATTTTGAGCAGGATCTGGAGAGGCTGGGGCTTTATGAGGCCGTCAGGGCGACCTGTTATGGCATTCAGATGAGCGTTGCGAACTTTTACGCCATCTTTGAGTTGTACTGCCCGGCTACAGGGACCTTCTTCACTCCTGTTGGCGAATTGGGCATGGCTCTGCACGAGATGAGGGAAGTCTCTGCTCTGCCTTTGGGGTCTATCCCATATGAAGAATATTTCTCGTACGAGGCGGAATTGGCACTTTTGGAGAAGCAGGAGCCCGCCCTGTTTGAGACTTACCGGGAATTGATGTGCCACCTCTACATCTGCTCCAGCATGCATGGGAGCCATAAGGGAGCTTCATGCAGTTTGAAGAGCTGGGAAAATTATTTGTTCCCCGACCTGAAAGGTACTCCTGAAGCAGCTCATTGTGGAGTTGTAGATGAAGACATCTTTCGCCGGAGGTAAGAGCACTCTCAAGGGGATTTAATTCTGGAAGAAGATGACGGACCCTACGAGAAAGGCGATATTCTTCAGAGTTTTCACCACCAGGCTCGTCGACCGACGTCCCGGAAGGCACTTCTACCTGGTTTTTTTACGGTCTGGTTGAAGAGATGTGTGGTGCCGTCTTCGTCTGGCGATGTCATTCATCCTACTATCTTATTGCCTGCCGTTCGTCTAGTCTATGGTCGTTCCTTGGACTTCTTCTGGCCATGCTATGCTGTATTCAAAGAGGCCTTCGTGCATTGACGGAGGCTTTCTGTAGGCCACCAGCAACGAAGCGGGGAAAGGGGACTATCTTACCTCGCGACGGGCCAAACCCCAGAATAGGTATGCCATATGCTTATATGATGGCGTGGTTCGCCCTTCACTGCCCTTCCATCATCCAAGCTGGTGAGGAGCCCCCAGAAGGTGTTTGAATGGCGCTTCTCCGTCGATTCGAGGGGTGTTCGTGGTCAAAGACTTATGTGGCTGCGGTCCGTAAGCTGCTGTACCATCATGACGTCTATAGCCTTTTCTGATGCTTCCCCTACATTCGCGATGCAGGCTATGGTGAAGAATTCAAGGATGTAGCAGAAGGGCAGACGTCATTGAGTCGGGGAGTCTTCGAGTGGCTGGTTAGCATCCGGCCATCACACATGTTGTATAGAAGTGGGGACACCTGTTACCTGGAGCCCTATGTTCCGAGTCGGTTTGCCCGCCAGTTTGGGTATAACCAACTGTATGTAGGCAATCCAAATAACAGTCTGGCCTTTATAGGTAGCCTCATCGATGGAGCTCGTACCTGGCGGTTCTTCATTGCTGGCTGTACTGAGGCGCGACTGTGTATGCCGTTAAGGACTCCGAACCTTTTGACGACCCTGGGATTCTGCCAGTGGTATAGAACTTCGAACTCCACACCCGCTGGATTTTCTAATAATTCCTTTGGTGTGAAGTTAATCTCTCAGCGGCTAAAGCGGAAGGTCACTGAGAAGGGCGAGGGTAAAAGGGTCCGCGTTCCAGGCCTCAGGGAATTCATTGCTGTTGATGATAGCGAAGCCTCGGATGCAGGAAGTCCTCGCTTTGAAGCGGATACAGGTGTTGAAGCTCAACAGCTGCTTCTGGTAGGGTAGGCACGGCCCCCATGGAACATGTTGATGTGGAAGAAGTGGAGGAAGAAGATGCTGACGTCCACTTCAAGCGAAAGCGGGAAGGTGGATCTTGTAGGAAGAGGGTAGTGAAGAAGCCTCGTCGCTACGCTCCTACAGTTGTTGCAGAGGGCGAATTATCTGTAGCACCTCCTCCTCCTGCCCCATTAGTCATTAAGTTGTCGGCTTCTAGGCCGACTACTGGTAAAGCTGCTCCAGACCCGGGTAAGATCAGCTCCGTTCTTGTAATATACTTCTTATGTGTTCCATATAGCTCTTTGTTTACTTTACGATTCAGGAACTGAGGCGGTGAGAAGCCCGAGAGCTGAGGCTACCAGAGAACAAGGGGAGCATTATGATCCCTTGTTCACTTATAGAGAAGGCGATGAAGCTGGCTATTTTGCCGTCTCGAAAGAGTCTGGAGATGATGCGGCCGATGTAGGCCCTTCGGGTGCTGGGACTTCAAAAGGAAGTCCCGTAGCTTCTAGCTCCTTTGGGTGGACGACGGAGGGTTCGGCCAGTGAAGGTGGTTCGGCCATTCGTGTTAATTCCGCTAAAGATTTTCCAATGGAGCCTGTAGGGACTGATGCAGCCGTCAAGACGATTGAGGCGACATCATCTTTTGGTACTGTTTTGACCTTTTCACTCTTGCTATTTATTATGCCTTGCCTAAACAAAGTCTTGTTTGTAGGTGTTCTGCCTCTGGGTGCATCGACTTCAAGAGAGCCAACCCGTCTTCCTGAGGGATCCAGGGGTGAGGTAAGTACTTCGACCGCGGCGGATGCTGCTGAGTTGGATGCTTTGTATCACGACCTGCCCTCTTATCAGCCTGAACCAGCCAGAGGAACTGAAATTGAGGGGACGGTAGTCATGGAACCAATCTCACTTCCAACTATATCGGTGAGTGAGATGCCATCGGTTTCGCCAGTGCCGCTTATCTTGCCAGGTGCAGAGCTAAAGGTGATTACCAGTCCTACTTCTCCAACACTGGTGGTTGAGCCAGCCCTCCCGGAAATAGTCACTAGTCTTACCTCGGTTGTGGCTAGTGTACTGGTTTCAATGAGGACTCCTCCGAGATCACCGACGATCCTTCACGTTGCTGCAGCCAGTGCTTCTACTATTCCTTTTACAGTAGTGTCAATAAAGCCAGTGGAAACTCTGTCTTTAAGGGCTACTCGTTTGCGGGAGTAATTGAGGCCGAGAACGAATTCGTGGCTGAGTTAGTCGACAGCTTTTATAAGAGCTTGAAGCGATCCATTGCTAAAGTCTTGAAGGGCTCGACTATCTCGTTCTCTGCTTTAAAGGTGGTCCTCTCCCGAAGCATTGACAGTATCCGGGACTTTGGAGGTGATGACCAGGCCACCACATTGGAGCTTCTGGTGGACAGACTTGAGAGGGATGTGGACGAATGGCGCCGTCTTAGCCATTCAGATCTGGAGTCTTCAGTTAATGAACAGCTTGCGCATCTTGTTGCTCAGATGCATGAAGCTCATCTCGCCGCTCAAGAAGCTGCTAAGGCCATTTCTTCTGATTTGAAATCCTTGGAGACAAGGAAAGTAGAGCTCGGGGATGCCATAGACGCTTCTAGCAGTGCTCTTCTTGACGCTGAGGATAAAATTGAAAAGGCCAAGGAAATGATCAGGAAAGCTAATCTCCTTTGTCCAAGGCTGAACCAGTGCGTCTTGAAGAGACTGCTCGGCTTGAACAGCTTAAAGCCCAGAATGACGAAGTCTTGCGGTAGGAGCTAGCACAGAGGGCAACCTTGGTTGAAATTGAAGGTTACTTGACCCAAACAGCGAACTTTAATAAGGCCGAGTTAAGATCGCAGGCGCTTATCAGGGCTGCTAAGAGAGAAAGACTAGGCTGGCCACTCTTGAAGAACGGATCAAGTCCTATGAAGCGTCGTTGTAGCTTGTAGTCTGTCAATTCATGTAACCCTCTTTCGAAATCAATAAAAAGTGATTTCATTTTTGACTCCCCCGTTGCATTTCCAGCTTGTTTTATCTTCTGAATTCTCACTTCCAAGTTGTATTGCAGCCATTGAGAAAATAGTCCTTACTAGACTAAAAAGATGAGACCTGGCTATCTGTCGGTTCAGAGGTCGTAATGACGTAACCGATTGAGAAGCCACCAAGCTCAAAATTTTGTCATATGATGACAAAGAAATAGTCCTTGTCGGACTGAAAGATGAGACTTGGCTATCTGTCGGTTCAGAGGTCGCAATGACGTAACCGATTGAGAAGCCACCAAGCTCAAAATTTTGTCGTATGATGGTAAAGAAATAATCCTTGTCGGACTGAAAGATGAGACTTGGCTATCTGCCGGTTCAGAGGTCGCAATGATGTAACCGATTGAGAAGCCACCAAGCTCAAAATTTTATCGTATGATGACAAAGAAATAGTCCTTGCCGGACTGAAAGATGAGACTTGGCTATCTGCCGGTTCAGAGGTCGCAATGACGTAACTGATTGAGAAGCCACCCAGCTCGAAATTTTGTCGTATGATGACAAAGAATTAGTCCTTGCCGGACTGAAAGATGAGACTTGATTATCTGCCGGTTCAGAGGTCGCAATGACATAACCGATTGAGGAGCCACCAAGCTCAAAATAGTCCTTGCCGGACTGAAGGATGAGACTTGACTATCTGCCGGTTCAGAGATCGCAATGACGTAACCGATTAAGAAGCCACCAAGCTCAAAATTTATCATATGATGATAAAGAAATAGTCCTTGCCGGACTGAAGGATGAGACTTGGCTATCTGCCGGTTCAGAGGTCGTAATGACGTAACCAATTGAGAAGCCACCAAGCTCAAAATAGTCCTTACCGGACTGAAAGATGACACTTGGCTATCTGCCAGTTCAGAGGTCGCAATGACATAACCGATTGAGAAGCCACCAAGCTCAAAATAGTCCTTGTCGGACTGAAAGATGAGACTTGGCTATCTGCCGGTTCAGAGGTCGCAATGACATAACCGATTGAGAAGCCATCAAGCTCAAATTTGAATGGAATCTGGAAGAAATTGTCAGAGGTATATTGTTAACGTGACAACCAGAAAAGTCCAGCAAAGACTGAGTGGGACTCAGAAACTTGCTGGGAGCTAGGAAATGAATTCCATAGAAGACCATATGTCAGAGGTTTAGTGTTAACGTGACAAAAAGAACTTCGTCGGGATTCGAAAAGCAATTTGTCGGAGAAAAACGAGGAGATCACTGTCATAGGTTTAATGTTAACTTAACAGCGAAATGGATGCCAGAGGTGTAGTGTTAAACATAGCATGAAAAGGTCTTGTTCTCACAGAGAAAAATGAGGAGATATCACTGTCATAGGTTTAATGTTAACTTAACAGTGAAATGGATACCAGAGGTATAGTGTTAAACATAACATGAAAAGGTCTCATTTTCACTGGGAAAACGAGAAGATCACTATCATAGGTTTAATGTTAACTTAACAGTGAAATGGATGCCAGAGGTGTAGTGTTAAACATAGCATGAAAAGGTCTCGTTCTAACAGAGAAAAACGAGGAGATCACTGTCATAGGTTAATGTTAACTTAACAGTGAAATGGATGCCAGAGGTATAGTGTTAAACATAGCATGAAAATGTCTCATTTTCACTGGGAAAAATGAGAAGATCACTGTCATAGGTTAATGTTAACTTAACAGTGAAATAGATGCCAGAGGTATAGTGTTAAACATAGCATGAAAAGGTCTCGTTTAAAAACGAGGAGATCACTGTCATAGGTTAGTGTTAACTTAACAGCGAAATGGATGCCAGAGGTATAGTGTTAAACATAGCATGAAAAGGGTCTCGTTTAAAAACGAGAAGATCACTATCATAGGTTTAGTGTTAACTTAACAGCGAAATGGATGAAAAGATCTTTATATGAGGTCTTACCATTCCATGGATGAGAATTGGTAAGTGATTTTAGAGAGGGAATCAAATAGGAACTGGTCCCTTAGGATTTTTAGCAAATCCTCAGCTGTCAACGGGTTTGATATGCCTTACCAACTACCGTTTGAGTCGGGCTAGCCATGCTATTCCCCTCAGCATGATGAGTTGTCAAGGACTCATGTGGGCTTAAAGGCCAACATTTTCCTCTATCCTTAACCGTTAAAGGTGTTGGAGCATTTGGTTAGTGCATGTGTAACCTTGATTCTTCTTTGAGGCAGCCAATGTATGATCAGCTTCCTACTGGTTTATGGTTGTATGACCTCACTTGGAGGAAGAGAGGGGCACTCCCTGTGCGTATCTTGGATTTGAAGGTCTTGATCAGAGGTGTAAATGTTAACTTGATCATGAGAAGGATCCTTAATCAAGGATAATACTTCTTTAAGAACTTGCCATTGATCGGCATCATGAGTAAATCACCATCTGAAGTCATAAGGCAATATGCTCTGTTTGAATAGACCGTTTCTATTACAAACGGTCCCTCCCATTTGGGCTGAAACTTGCCTTTGGTTTTGTGAGTCATGATCATTGGTCGTCTGACGGCTAAAACCAAATCTCCTTTCTGGAAGACTCTTTATTTTACCTTCTTATTGAAGGCTTTTGAGATCCGAGCTTGATATAACTCGATGTGTTGCTGAGCTTGTAACTGCTTCTCATCTAGGGCTTCTAGCTCTTGAAGACGCAACCGATCGTTGTCCTCTGATGTGATCTTAGTGATCAAAGTGACTCGCAATGACGGTCATCTGGATTTCCAACAGTATGACTGTTTCACACCCGTACACCAGGGAAAAAGGCGTATTGCCTATCGGGGTCCGAACCGTGGTTCGGTAGGCCCAAAGACATTCACCAAGCTTTTCGTCCCAATCTCGCTTATTCGAGGAGATGAACTTTTTGAGTAACTTGATGATCGTCTTGTTGAATGCTTCCGCCAAGCCATTAACGGTGGGATTATAGGCAGTTGAAGCCATATTCTGAATTCGGTATTTATCGCAGAATCGATAGAATACCTGGCTTATGAATTGGGGACCGTTATCATGGATGATCCGCCTAGGGACACCAAACCAATGAATGACATGGTATTTGACGAAATTAATCACGTTAGAAGTTTTGACTTCAACTAGTGGTATAGCTTCTGCCCACTTTGAAAAGTAATCGGTTATTGCCAGGATAAACCGGTGTCCTTTTGTCGAAGAGAGGCTGATTGGCCCTACGACATCGATTCCCCATGCTTCAAATGGCCATGAAGCAACAGTTGGGTGGAGCAACTCTGGAGGCTGGTGTATAAAGTCCGCATGAATTTGGCATGTTTTACACCTTCGTGCATATTGGATGGCATCGGCTATCATGGTTGGCCAATAATATCTAAGCCTATGCAATCTGTCTTTAAGTTTTGGACCTGGCTGATGAGCTCCCGCATATGCCGTCGTGTGCTTCTTTAAGCACTTCCTGTGCCTCTGAATTAGAAAGGCAACGGAGGAGGACACCGTCAAATGAACGACGGTAAAGTGTCTTCAGAGTTGTATCGTAGTAAAAACGGAGAGACCTTCGTCTGATAGATGCCGCTTCTTTAGGATTGTCTGGCAGCAGACCATGTAGAGCATAGTCGATGAAAGGAAATCGCCAATCTCTCGGCTCTAGATCCGTCGAGATATTATAGACCTCTCTGGTTCTTAACATATGTTTAGAGCAGACAAGGTGTCGAGTCGCCACTGTAAGGTGATACTCGGTGTCGACTGACAGGGCTAGTGTTGTTACTAATGCAGCAAGAGCATCCGCCTTAGTATTCTGAGATCGAGATACACGTCCGATGTAAAAGGCATCAAACAGATTAGCCAATTCGATGACTGTGTGATAATAAGGCACTAAATCCTCGTGACGGACCTCATATTCGCCTTTAACCAGATTGATAATCAGTTTTGAATCGCCATAAGCTTCAAGGTAGCGTACCCCCATTCTGTAGGCGAGCTGAAGACCAATGAGCAGAGCATTAAATTCCGCTACATTGTTGGAGCATGATTCCGTCAGAGAAAATGCTCTAGGAAGGACATGATTCTGTGGAAAGATAAACACAACCCCCACGCCAGCAATGATCCTGCTTTAGGGCCTATCGTGATGCTCCATCGAAGAACATCTGCCAAACTTCATCCTCTGAAGTTACATTGGATTCGAAGACTTCATCTGAAATATCTTCATGAAGTTTTGAGTATTCCGGAACTGGATGAGCAGCCAGGAACTCTGCAAGGGCCTGTCCTTTAACCGCCTTTTGAGAGATAAAATCATGTCATATTGAGACAAAAGAAGCGCCCATTTAGTTAATCTTGAATTCAATGATCCTGACTTCGTCATGAGAAGACGCAAAGGATTCACTCTGGAGATGACATGTATGGTTTGGCCGACCAAATAATGTCGTGTCTTTGAACGGCAAAGACAAAAGCTAAGCACTCCTTCTCAATAGGATTATAGGCCTAGACAATCCAGCGCAGAGGCTCTGTTGGATTGCGCATGGGATGATGTCCTGCTCCTTTTATCACCGCAGAGGGGATTAGCACTAAATAGTGCTTCAGCTCTAGCTTCACGGCTAAGAACCTTGGGAATGTCCTTGGGTGTTGAAGCTGCATAAGCACCGCCGTCAACACTTAGGGACAATCCCTTAGCTCCGCTACAAAGCGCGAGCTTAGCGCTTGATGGACTGGGGAGCGAAGCACGCTGTGGTGCTTTCTTCGCTATGTTGCTGCGAAGGCGATTAGCCTTAGATAGTGCTTTGGCTCTAAATTCGTGGCTAAAAGCTTTGGAAACGCCTTTGGGCGCTGAAGCTACATAAGCACCGCTATCAGCATTTAGGGACAATCCCTTAGCTTCGCTGCAAAGAGCGTTTAGCACACTGTGGTGCTTTAGTTCGAGCTTCGCGGCTATGAACATCATGCGTACCCTGAGGTCCAGTAGCTTCGCTCATGAGAACGAGGCTGGCGCGAGGAGTTACTGTTCTTGAATTAGGCGAAGGCATGGTCGCCGTTGTGACTTCGCGGCTAGCAGTCTCGTTGGAGCAGGCAGGCATCTTGCCTTTTTCTTCGCAAGAGAGATGCACTTGTGGCGTAGCTACGCCTGAGGCTTTATACAGAGCCTTCTGCTTTGGCTTCCACATCTGCTTTGACAAAGGAGACCTAGGTTCGCAGGGAACCTGACTAGCCGCACGTGAGGCTGAGGGGTGTCGGCAGAATTCTGCTTTTGGTTTCTGTTCTGAAACCTTAGCCATGGAGACCTTTCTATGCTTCCGTGCATGGAGCATTAGACCACCCCCAGAGAGGACTTCTTCAAAATTTTCTTGGTCGAAGTGAACGACCAGGTTCTCGAAAGTGATAGGCTTGCATTGTGGGCCTGCTTCCTTGTTGTGCCAGAGGACCGTGGTAGGCTCGCAGAGAGCCTCATCTGTTTCCGCAGAGACTTGCTTTGAAGATTTAGCCAGAGAGGCTCTGGCTACACCGGCTTCCTTGAATTCAGAGATAGACCCGAAGGTCTGTTCGTCGCATTGCGACACTTGATTCTCAACAGTGGAGAATTCGTTCCCCAGCGGAGTCGTCATCTTGTTTCCATTGATTTTGCAAAGGGGAAACTTACAAAAAAAAGTGTCGAGGAGCTAAATTACAAGTAACACAAAAGATTACAAGTAGATCTCCTCTGAGATTTTGGAGAAGTGTGCCGATAGGAGTCTGGTCAGCGCGCGACCACTTTGTCCCTTTGACGATGCGATTGATAAGATTCCCTTCTCGCCTGGTTCGGGGAATCGAAGAACAGAAGGTTGGTAGAACCCTCTTGTTACTTCTCAAACTGCCTCTACTTGGGAATCCTTCTCGCCTGGTTTCGAAGTTCTTGAGAGGAAGGTATTAGGGTATCAGCACCCTGATTAGAGAAGCAGTTCTCTGAATTCTCTGAATTCTTAGAAGCAAGAGAATAGGTCTCTGTTTAGCCGTCTCTCTGTTTTTTCAGCCTCCGTGTGTGCTCTCTCTCCCTGTGTACCCCTGTGGGCTATTTATAGGGAGAGCAGGGGTATAATTGTCCCTTGAAAATATGGAAACAGATTGAGTCAATCTGTTTAACTCTGGAAAGTAGCCTTGCTGCGAGGCTAAAATCAGCTTTTGCAAAGCTAGAAGTAGCAGGTAGGTCGGTCTCCTGATCTGTTTCGATTCTTTCCATATATTGGAAGATCTTCCTTGATCCTCTTACTCGTTTTAGTAGAATCAAGAGATTATGGCAAACAACTGCCAAATTTGATCTCAGATTTGATCTTCATTAGATTTGATCTTGATCTTGAATTGATTTGATCTCATCTGGAGATTTAATTGGTTAAAGGTTGACCATAACAGACCTGCAG
This sequence comes from Agave tequilana, assembly GCA_038442645.1. NCBI lineage: Eukaryota > Viridiplantae > Streptophyta > Magnoliopsida > Asparagales > Asparagaceae > Agave > Agave tequilana. The sequence continues at coordinate 5,434 of JAVJIF010019934.1, read as the reverse complement.
CGGAGCTGCTACGTCGAGCTCGCAGCGGAGCTGGAAGAAGCATCTGGCGAAGTCAGAAGAAAGCTCTTCAGCGGAGCTAGATAACATCTATGGTGAAGCTACCGAACATCCTTCTGCGTGGTTGCGCGTGACTTCGAGCAAAGCTAACTCTCTGCGAGTTAATTGAGTACTTCAGGCGAAGCTATAAGTTAGCTCCCTGACGGAGCTTTGAATGGCTTCAAGGCGAAGTTGGACAATCTTAGCCTCTCAGGCGAGGCTATCCCTTTGGGCTCATGTGATACTAAGTGTTGAGCTAACCTAATATCTTAGACCTGCTTAGGTCTCTTCAGAGACAATCTGGGCTCACTGTCTGCTACACTGGATCAGTAGAGTCCAAGTTGCTGCTTTGTCCCTCGGAGATGGGTACAGAACTGGTCGTCAGCTTGTCTATCACTTGTCTTTGTAAATGTCAACAACTTTAGACATTGTTCAGGCTAGTAAGAATCTTGTATTTTTTAAAGTGTCAACATATGCCTTTGCCTATATTGCTTCAGATGTGTAGGCATAACTTTCTCGACAAAGTGGAAGTTCGCATGGGCGCCGTCAAAGCCCACACTTGGAAGGAGCTCATTGAACAAGCGAGATAGCTGAAAAATCAGCTAAAAAGTTTGAGACCCCAAAAAGCAGGTGGGGAATCAACAGTAAAAGCTATGACACGGCTGAATCTTCTAATACATCAGCATTGGAAGTATATGGAGGAACTCGATCAAAGAAGGGTAACTCCAATAAAATTTCAGAGTATCAAAGACAGTACTCCTTCAAAGATGAGCATGTGGTGACACTTTTTCACTTGCTCAACAAAAGCAACAAGCTCAAGTTGCCAGAGGCTAGACGTCCAGACGAAGTGGACAAACGAATGATCCAAACTATTATCTTTTCCATAGGATGGTTCATCATCCTACTTACAGGTGCAATGTCTTAAAGACAAAATCTAAGAACTGATCGAAACAGGTTTTTTAACACTGAAGTCAGAACATAACAAGGCCACTGCCTAACTCCTATCTTGAAAGGGAGAATTGAGGTAGTCAACTCTACTTCCAAAAGCCATGGGTCTTATCCCATCAACGGCTAAAGTAATGGGACTCAAGCCAGTCCAAATGTCACGCCCCGCTTCCCAAAATACGCGGAAACGGAGTCGCGACGAGAGTCGGCGACGTATATACGTGAGGAAAATACCCCACATATATACGCTAAGCCTAAAGTAACCTAAACAAGCTATAAATCTGAACCATAATAATCAGCGATCACTGTAATAATACATATAAAGGCTACACATGATCTCAAATGAAATAAGGAATAGAATAGAAGCTAAGTGTGATATACATGAATCAAAAATAATAGCAGGATAAAGAAAGGAAAGAATACTAGAATCGAATAGGGAGAAGCTCCAGGTCTTCGCGAAGCGTACGGTCCCAACGAACACCTGACAATAGAAACAAAGCGTCCAATATCTGGACGTGCAAATCCAGGGTCGTCAGAAAGCGACCTAGTGAGTGTGTGTAAGGAGGACTGCTCGTGCATATAAATAATGTGCACAGAATAATAACAAGATAAACTGCAAACATAAGATAACTAAATAACATGATAAACAAACAACTGAATAACAATAGAATGAATAAGCATGCAAATAAAAGACAAGTAAAACAACTGTAAACAAACAATCGATGTCAAGATGTGTAACCTAGCATATGTCACTAGTCTGATATACAATCCGGTCATGTGTACAAAAACATATATCTATCATAGCTTATCTATATGTACAATTAGGTGATTACGGTCAGTCACAATACACTATAAATAGTTCATTATTATTTATTATGTCAGCGAACATCAATTGCCACCTGTAATAGACGCATCCCATACTACGCCTACTACACGTGTCAATCAGGGTCCTAAGTTTATTGAAATTAATAGAAGAGACATTGTTCATATTTTAGGTGGGTTTCGTACATACCCGAAACCACGGCCCAATCATCTGGTGCTGAATCAGGTCCTACCGATAGGTAGTCAATAACAATGACAATATGAACAAATACGGGATGTCAGTCATCCCCCGGAACCTTGCAGTAGAACCATATCTCGGCTGCGCAACCTGTATCCTAGGTCCACCCAAAATACAGACGCTGTCTCCTCCATCAATTTTTTCAATCCTAGTGTAAGTTGTCAATTTACATTATCATTTATAACAATCAATATCCATGTTATTTCGATTACTGGGACGATACGGTGACAATAACAATATCAATGTAACAATAACAATGTAACAATATTACGTGTAAACGGTAGAACAATGGAACAATGAAAGTGTTACGGTCCGACAATATTTTCCCAGTAACTTTCAATGACATGAATCCATACAATAATGAATTCAGATACTGCTCAATAGACAGTCTAATCTAGAACCGGTCAATATCTCATATCTATCTGCACTAAAATACAATAGTAACTAATCTATCAACCAACAGTCTCTATACAATCATCGTGAACATCAAGTATCAATTCGTATCACTAATGGTACAATAAAACACCGTCTCAATATATCAATAATCAGTCTCTCCCTATCAATCTACTCTGATCCTCAAGTCATCGATATATATTCTCTGAGTCACTGATATATCAAATCCCAATAACTAAATATACTACATGTCCTGATACACATAATCAAATCCTTATTTTAATTCGATCAAGATTATCACACACTCTCACTCTATCAAGGTCAATCACAGGATCCCAAAGTTAAGTACATATCAGATATATATCTAAGATCTATCAGGTCAGGTCAATTCAATCAATACCTATTCCTAAAATCAAATCCATCCAACTATAGCCAAGATCATAACTAAAGGGTAAAGTTCTCAATCCATGAGAAATCTAGAAACAGTCGGAACTAAAGATAGTCGACTAGGATCGGAAGCAAGTCAACCAGTATAGAAGGTTTGACTGGGTTAGTCAACTAGTATACCTGCCTGTGTGTATGTCAAGACTTTATAACAATTTCCTAAAATACATGAAAATGGTAGATATTACACTCGTTATCATCAAGATATGTCACCAAACAATATGACTAAAAATCACTTCAATAGTATAGTTCTCTAACCTCTTTCAATGATCCATCAACCTCACAATCAATATGTATATTCATTCTAGGATTTATCATAGCTATCTTAGTACAAGGTCAAAATGTCAAGTCCGGTCAATACTAGGTCTAAGCCAACAACGACGATCTATCAACACATGAAATGATACTGATACAAGCTCCTATCAACTAGATATGCAAAGTGTACAGTCACTGGCGTCATATGAAATGGTACATGATATCATACTAGTCCAATATGTAAACGGTCAAAAAAACGATATAGTTAACATGTAAATAAGACAGGCATCAATAAATAAAGAAAAACACAAGGGCGAACACTCACATGAAATGACGCGGTTTCAAAACTGAATCGCCGTCTGGTCTTTACTGCACGAACTGGTACGGATATCCGGATCATCCCATGAGGCGGTCCTTGCATCGCCTATGTATCGGGTCACAACGGACACGAATCCGGATCGGGTTCCGGGGTCCTGTAGCTGGTTCGAATCACACGAACAGATCCAAAACACTGCAACACGCAACCAAACACATACATATAAACATAAATACACGATTAACACCACACGTGTATACAGATACATACGTGTATACCGTACACATAATATAAAAGTAAACACATACATACATACTAATGCATACATACATATATGTATATATACACGTATACCCATGCCTGCACATGAACACGCACTCACGCACACCTCCATACATGCACACACCAATAAGCAATTACATTTGTACTTATAATAATAATTCATGTACATAACTAAGCACATTATTACATGTATACCCTACACAAACATATAACACTAACCTCGGGCCAACTTGCGGCGCACCGACGGGGCTCTGGCGGAGGCGTCGGGGGCCGCGGAGAAGTCGTTGGATAGAGAATATCGCGTGAAGGGCGTGGGTGCGTTCGCGCTCGCCGACGTGTGATCAACGCGTCCCACGAGTGACGGAAAATGCCATCCCACAAACATTATACAACACATAATTAAAAGTACATAAAAAAAAAACACTCCCATGCATCCATTTCACAACTCACATTAACATGAAGTGCACATGCCGGGGGAGATCTCGGCTGTGATGTGTGTCGTGGTTGCGGGAGGTAGACACGACAATGGTGAAGGTGCTGTCGCGGAGGGGTGCTGGCAGCAGGGAGGTGCTCGTACTGGTCTATTGAAGTGGGTGTTGTTCGGCCATGGCGGAGGATGCAGCTGGTTAGTTCATTACAAAAGTTATATTCTTTTACATTTTGTGTACATTTCAAAATATAAACTCTTCTTCTCTAGATAGATACCCATGTTTTTAGGGGAGCAAAATTAAGAAGCAAGATAGACTATCATATAAAATAGGCATAAAGTTAAATTTAGACACATCATAAGATGAAGCGGATGTTAGGATGCAGATGCTATCTCCTTAAACAGATTGTTCCAATAGTATTAAGTTGGCATGATATGAAGATAATAGCAATATAGAAAAGAGAACCTATTAAGAAACAATGCTAATAGCCTAAGAGAAATGGAAACTACTTAATATATATAGATAATCACTATTGCAAGCATGCATTTTTCTTAATGATGACCATGCAACACATCCCTTAACAAGACTCACCCATGAGCCATAAGACTACACACACATTATATAAAACATATATATTAAACATAAAATGAAGAGAAATAAAGAAGGAGAAAGGAAAGAAGACTCACGACCATGGATGTCGGAGCTCGATGAGTCTTGCGGAGGAGAATAGGTTCACCGGCAACGGAGGGCAGAGAACGGACTCCGGCGGAGGTGTGTTCGCGCTTCGTGATTGGCGGCACGCTGGGAAAGAGAGAGAGGAGAGTTAATAGGCCTGGGAGTTGGAGAAGTGCTGGTCTGCTGGATGCAGGGCTCGTGTTTGGCTTGGAGCTATGTGACATGGAGCATACTGTGGGGGGGTTTGGGCGGTGTGGCGGGGAAAAGAGAAGATAATGAAAATAGTTTAGGATTATAAGGGGATTAGGATAATATAGAAGTTATATATAGTTAGGATTTAAGGGAATTGGTTGTTAGGATTTAGATTAGATTTAGGATTAAGATTATATAGGGTTAACAGATAATGGATATTGAGTTTGGTAGTGGGTTTGAGGTAATGGGTTAATAACTTGACTTGGGCCTAGGAAAAGAAAAATGAAATATAAGTGTGGGCTTGATTTTGGGCTCAAAGGATTAGATTTAGAGAAAGATAAAAATGCAAATAAAAATAAAATAACTAAATATGGATAACAATAATAATAATACTAACAATAATAATAG
>JAVJIF010019933.1:0-47428 GCA_038442645.1 Agave tequilana | reverse complement strand
ACGATAACAGTATCAATAATGTAACAAGATAATTCATAATAGTATCACAATAGAACAATGTATGAATATTCTTTCAGTATTTTCAGTAACATGAATTATACTATTAACATGATATGTACTGATTCGTCAATATGCTTACGATAAATAAAGAAAGTAAAAGTGATAATCAGAGAGTGTGGAGGAAGTAACAATGTCAGATACTTCACATCCAAGATATATTAATCACAATAATCAATAGTGAATCTCTCTATAAGGCTTTTAGGATAAACCAGGACTGGCATACAGTGACAATTTCAAGATCCATCAGTCATATTAAATCAAGGAGATTGAGATCAAAACATTACTAAAGAGTGGAACATCCTCAACCAACATGAAATTTAGATTTTTCCTCTGCATCTAATACTCAATATCACAAGGCTCGGTAATATTCTGACCAAACTAATAAGTGAGTGAATCCAAAATCCTTACAATCAATAATCCAAAATCAAGTCGTGATTCAATCATCGTCAATCCTATCAAAATATTAATCAAGATCTAATGTAAGGAATATAAATTTCAGGTCAAACTCCAACTCTAATCAGGCCCATATACAGATCTAAACATCAAAATAACAAATCATTATTAAGAGATTCAGGAAAAACTAACCACAGGTTCAATTAATTAATAAATTAGTTCTCTTATTTCCATCAATATCTTCTGAGTTAATCAACGTACTCGAACCCCGATATTTAGTTGTATCTAATCAAATTTCTATTATTCATTTTGATCAAGATTATCAGTTAACCCCCTGTTTAATCGAGCCCACTGACAGATCCAAGAATCAAGAGATCAAATCTTTTAAAATGAAGTAACACTATCTAATAAAACCTCAAGATCCAATCAATTTCCTGTCTAAATTATTGAATAAAAGAACATCAAGTCTGACAAATGATTCACATAAAATTCATACATTTAACTATAATCACGAAGTAATCAAACCTTAAGACAATTCAATTATAGTCCAAAATTCATCGTAACTAGATCCGAATCCAAAATGATAAAACTAAATAAGAATCGATGAAGAAGCACTCACACCTCAGTGACAATATACAGAGTCCATGTACATTTAAATATCAAGGGTATATCTGATCCATTTTCTTTAATATATCTAAACCTTGGACTTAAACAACTAATCTATTGCAGTTCTAGAATTTCACTAATTATAATCACTTTGAAGTGTTTTATTAGGAAAAAATTATAAATTAATTTCTAAAAATCACTAGTTATTTACTCAAAATACATTCATACCGAATTTATGTAGAGACAATTCAATAATTTCAGAGCAAAATATTTAATCATTAGAACAAGATTTTAAATCAAAAAACTTGCAATTATTTTTAAATACTAGAAATTAAACGATTTAACTAATTAACAATAATTAAATAATTACAACTAAATTCATCACCACAATAAAGTATAATTCATGTAACGACAGTTATAACATTCACCGTTCCATATTATAAATATTTTATAAGTAAATTATATAAACCATACGTATTTAAAGAATAAAACTCACTATTTATATTTGTTGCGGACACAATGAGTATATTGTGTTGACTGCGGATCGGATTTGCATCTGCTGCAGGAATCGAGTTCAGAATGCTTGCGTGTTGGTTATGTCGAGCGAGTCTGAGTTGTTAGTTGAAACAGGTTAGGCTTTAAAATGGATGCGGGTCGGGTGAGCGACACTAGTGGGTCGGGCTTACATGATGAGTCGGGTTGAGGTCAAAACGAATCGGTTTCCTAACGTGAAGGGGAGTTGGATGGGGTGGTTGTCGGGTCGGGTTGTATGGTGGTGAAGGGAGGAGGGTGATGGAGATGAGGGTGGCAGTCGCGACGGGGGACTGTAGGTGGAGGCGGGTTTGCGGTGGCCTTATGGGTAATGGGTTCAGGTGGAGGGGTTGGTCGACAGTTGATAGCAGAGCGAGGAGGAGAGGAGAGGAAAATGGCTATGGTGGGGGATAGGCGACAAGGCAGGGCTGAGGGCTGTCAGTGGTTGGCTTTAGGTGAAGAACAGGAGTTGGAATTGGGTTCGGAGGTGACAGTGTTGTGTGGCAGTCATGGTTGCGGGTGAGAGAGGAAGAAGGGGATGAGGGCGACGCAGTTGGGTGGTTGTCGGCGTCGGCAAGGGAAAGGGAGGAGCAATGGCAAGGAGGTGGAGTTGTGTTTAGAACAAGGGAAGAAGAAGAAGACGGGGAAGTAGCGGTGGCAGGTTGGGCTCTTGTGCAGAGGCGCGATGGAAAGCCGGAGACGCTTGGGTGGTCTCGGGCATGCGGGCGCTACAGGAGGGAAGCAACGTCGGGTGGCTCAGGATTAGGGTTTTTTGGACACACACACATATAGGAGTAATATAAAAAGAGGGGAGTGGGCTTGGTTATTGGTTAATTCTTCTTTTTTTCATTTTTTTTGTAACTTATGGGCCTGGGCTTTGGGCCTTGATATTGAGAAGAAAATGAGATGAAAAGTAAATGGGCCCGTCTTAACTCTATTGGAAAGAGAAAAGAGAAAAAAACTGGGCTGGGCTCAGTTTAGAAAGTAAAAAATAATATGAAAGAAGAGGAAAAAAAGGAAGGGAAATTGGCTACCTATATTATTATTATTATTATAGAAAAAAATTAATTTATAAAATTAAAACTAGTGATATTACAAAACTCATCTTATCCCCTCAAATACTATCATGGAGACTAATAGTAAATATGTTAGGAAAAATTGGAAGGTTATGAAATGGGTTCAGTATTTGTAAAGATTCCCGTTAACTCATGCTGGATGGAAAATCTAAGAGAATTGTCACGAAAAAGATTATCTAATGCCGATGAAATTATGACTTCTTAAGGTTCAGTTTCTGCTCACTAAGATTGTTTTAAGCAAATGTTTTTTTGTTTGATCAACCTTAAGATTGCATAGTTGATTATGGGAGTTCTCTTCCCTTTGTAATTGCTCATGGCTACTTTTGTTGCATATGGTTAATTCCAACTTCCCAACAGGAGCTCTTCAGAAATCATTATAGACTCCATTCGGTGTATTTCTCTTTGAATTCTTGGCTGATCATGATATAAGAGTTACAATAGGAGGAATTCTCTTTGTTATTATCTTTCTTGGGTATATTACCTCCTGTTTGTTCTTTTCTTTATTAGTCCACTCTTTCATTCATAGCTTTGGACCCAGTTTTATTCTACAAGGCCAGTTTGGAGATGACCATAAATAAACTTCAAAAGTGGAATAATACTTTGCTAGGCTAGTCTAAATTTATAGCATGTTATATAGCTTATATTTGGTTGCCCTATGAGGAAGATCGGAGACCACCAATCTGATACTTATATATGAGCTTTCTTCCTTTGATCTACTAGGCATTGGATGTAGAATAGCATTATAGAGTGTAATCACTTGGAAACAAATCAATAATAGATTTTGGTGGAAAGAGAGAAATCAACCTCCTTGTTTTTAGGATTTTTGTATCACAATATTCATTGAATGAATACAATTAAAGGTCTCATCTTTATCTGGTGAACTTGCAACCCTTAATGTCTAGTTGTTTGTATCAAACACCCTTCACAAAGCTTCCTCAAACTACCCTCAAAGCCATATCAAAGTTGGGCTTAATTTAGCCCTTCTTACAACTTGTGATGTGGGCTTAGTTTGGCAGACCAGAATTTCAGTTCAGTCTTCAATTTGTGAGCAATATCTCTGTTTTGATTTTGCAATACCTGTTTTGAATAGAAAGCCTGGTTTTTAATTGGGATGGTTATTCCTTCCTTGCTAGTGTCTTTATTAATGTAGCTGAATTCCTTGGGTAGTATTTGCTGAATTTAGTGTGCTTCTTCTTCCTGAACTTGTCCTTGATGTTGCGAGATCTTCCTGGATAAATCAAATGTCCCACATACTCCACAGGAATATTGACCTAGTCGTAACTTTATTTTATTTTGTTTATTTATTTATTTAAGTTTCACTCTTTCTATCAATGGTTATATGCAGCACTTTTTAGAAGATTGTGTAATAATAACCAATGCAGTATCAATGAAAAATTTCTTCTATAAAATAATTTTCTCTTATCCACAATATGTCCACGGGGTGGGTCACAGGATTCTAAGCATGTCTAACATTTTCATCGAATTAGCAGGCTCTTTGTCGTAATAGAAGTAACACCATTACACTCCGGTTGCATCTATACAACCTTAGTATCAGAACATAATGAATTACATAAAATTGAAATTAGTTTGATTTCCCCCCTCAAATAATGTCCATTAGATTGATTGTGGCATATAATATACATGAATCTTTCTTTGGGTTGCAATCCTATCAAGGCTTCCTCAAGGGCCTATTGCATTACTCTTGATCAATAAGGCATAGGATCCATTGAGTTAGTATTTGTTCTTTTTAATCTAATCTTTCAAAATAAACTACAAATAGGTTCGTACTTCTATGACTATTGTTTGAATTTTTTATATTGCTTCATGGAGGGAATTGTTTCTGTCATCTTCTACATTACCTTCTTGCACTATCAAGAAAACGACTTCATACATGCGTTGGAGGTCCCAGCATTGACTGATACAAATTCTCATATAAGACCTTTGACACCAGGAGTCAAGAGAATTAACACTTTCTTGTGGATACTATCTCCACTGCAAATTTCCAAGTTATAGGAAATTGTTTTTGCCAACATTTTGGAGAAAAATAAAGAAGTGTTTGGCTCTTGTCATGTTCGTTTCACTGTATCTAGTTGCTGTTTAAGGAAAGAGAAGAAAAATTGCTGAAACACAAGGAGGAGTGCAAAAGTCATTTCAACAATTAATTTGTACAAATATGACGTTGAAGAGTGAAATGCAAGGTCCTTTTCTGGACTGCCAGCTCATCAATCTTTTATACTTTGGTTCTTAAACTTATGGAGTTTCCTAAGGATTGGCTTTATATTCCCACATATGTTAAAGTTATTAGAAGGAAACTATTATTTATTGATGTTATTCCTGTTATTTCTTTATTTCCGGTATTCTGCTATTCTTTGATACTCATCTTCATAACTCAAGCAGCTTCTTAAGGATTTTCTTTACACATTTAAGTTTTTGAGTAGAAACCTTTTTATTCCTTTGTTTTGTTTGTTCAGGCAACTAAGCGGGCTAGTGATAGAAAGTTCTCACATGGATGGTTTCTTATCATATATTCAGAATGAGGTGAAGGAAAAACTCACCAAGGAGGAACCTCATTTGCACATCTACTCAAGTAATGATGTCGAGATGTGAGTGCAATAACATCAATCTCCATATATATGTTTCTAGCTTCAGTCTATCAGGCTGCTTTGTCCTTTAAAAATAGGAACTTGTGTAGTGTTAAGATGGTAGAGGACTAGAGGTCACAGGTTCAAGGCCAGATGTGAACATTTTTGAACGAATTTTCTCGACAGTTGCACTTTCCATTTCCTAATTGTTTCATGCATTACCTTCTTCCTGAAAGTGTTATCCACTTCTGTTATTTCCATTCTTGCCATTGTAACTTGTGTGTGACTTTTAACCATATTCTTCTGCTGGATTATACGTGGTTTAGTTGCATTTACTAAATTTCTGTCATTCTAAACAGGCTTCTAAGTGATGAACCTGACAATAATATAGAAGATTTCCTTGACACACCCAACCGTTTGTCTGAAAGGCCACTTTCAGAGTCATTTAATGCAGTATCAACACCAACAACAGATGAAAAGCCTTCATCCTCAAAGAGTCGAAAATGATCAACAATCGAATAACTCCTTTCGGACAACGGATAAACAAATTTATATCACAATTTACTTACAACACTCAGAATCAGGTGACAGGGTCAAGAAGTCAAGATCTTGAAAACACGGAAGACGATATCATTAGAAGAGTCCAACCAAGTGAAAGATGCTCTTTGCACATTCATAGTTCACAGCCAGAACTAGGTTGCAGATTCATGTATGACAGAGTTGAAGACCGGGTAAATACACTCAACAACAGAATCCATGTTCAATATGACTTCACTTAATCCTAAGTGAACTTTCTTTCTCACTCAGTTTAATTCTCTTGAGAACCGCATTAGAAGGCATATTCTTGCCTACAATGCATCTGGACTGCATGGAGAAGTCACTGATGCTACATTGGCTTCACAGGTAAATTGCTCATTCATGGTAAACATTTTTCCTTTTGACATGCTTAGGGACAGTATTATTTGTTTCCGTCATAAGAAATATGGAGATAGTATTTTGGTTCAGATATTTGTTTATTATATCAACACCTGTTACACTTGCTTAATCATTTTACTGTCGGTTTCTTGTGTTGTTTACAAAACTTTGAATGTTAAAGACATGCTGCCTCTGTAGATACTTATGTGCTCTTTCTACACATCAGAACAGTATATTTTCTGTAGGCATGGTTTGTTGTGATGGAGAAGGTCATCTTAATGAGAAGTCTATCCTATTACAGGGCAGGTAAATATCTTATCTCCTTATGGACCTACGCGATTGCTGTTCAGATTCTTCTGAATCTATATGTTGCCTTGCTCTGTGGGAATAGGCTTCTCATTTTCATTAATTTATTGAATATGTTGTCTTAGTGTCGAGCATTCTGGAGGCAGCGGGTGCGTCTTGATCTCCAGAAGTTATCCCAATTTTCCTTATTCCCTGGTCAGGTAAATTTGTGATTTAGACCTTAGAGAGTATAAATATCTATTTACCAATCTGTTACCAGACGTAATTGAAAGTCGGGAACCATGACTTCAGGTCATTGGTATTGAAGGTATTAATCCTAGTGGACACTGTTTGATTGCATCAAAAGTTGTTGATTCTATGCCTTCTGTTGGTGCCGTCTGCCTCCAGCTAAAAGGCAAGCCATGGATCACGAGTATCAACCAAAATCTGAACCCGGCACATCAAGAACACTATCAATGGTGAGTATCCCTAATTTAATACTATGAATTACCAGCATGAACTTGAATTGTAGCATTATTCACATCTCTTATTGATATCTGTGTCATGCAGCACCAATATTCTAATAAATATTGCAATTTGTTAATTCTATGGTTAGTTTTATATTAATTTATTTATTTGAGCTTAAAGTTTATCTTATTTATTTTCTGTATTTATTTCATTTCATGACTTGGATTTGAAGATAACAAGCATATGATGAAGTGTGATTGGACAATAAAGCCAAAGAATGCATGTCTAAGGTTCATAACTTGAGTAAGACCCAAATTATGAGATGCTATGACAAATATAATATTTAAACTGTTAATTTTGGCTAGAGGGTGAGGGGACAATCTTTCATCAACATTAATTCTATTCTTTTCTAAAGTTATTATTAGAATTTTTGCATCAACATTGTATAAAAAGCTAATTGCAACATAAAAAACATAATTGTAGAGAAATTAGTTAATGCTCTGGGTTAATGACAAATTAATCCCCAAGTTTAAACAAAACATACAAATGTCCTTGTTTTTCTCTAAATGCCAATTGGATCCCTATTTTGCTCTATTGGTCGGAAAAGTCCTTGCATTTGGGACACACCAATTACAATGATCAAAATTGACTTGTAAATGAACATTCTACTTGTTCCCGATCTAAGCTGAAGGATCAGGATTTTTTTGAGAAAAATTGGAAGAAAAATAAACTAATTAGAATTCTCTTTAGAAATTCTCCTGTTATGCCAACTTTTCTCATGCAGTCAACAGAATACCACATTTTCTTTTTGCATTTCCTTCATATTCTACAATGGAAACTCATACAGGAGTTTCAAGTATCAAATCATGTATCACTTCAACAACAACAACAACAACAACAACTAAGCCATTTGTCCAAGTATTTGGGTAGGCTACATGAACCAAAAGAGAATTACGCCGAATCGGGCACATTGATCAACTTTTTTCACTCATTCCTATCGAGCAATATGCCTTCACTAAGACCTTTAGCCTCAATATCTTGTTGTATTACCTCCATTCATGTTTTCTTCGGTCTCCCCTGTGCTCTTTTAACTTGCCCTAAATTGATATGCTCAACTCGCCGGACTGGTGCATCGGTAGGTCTACGTCGCACATGACCAAACCATCGTAGGCGTTTTTTCTCATCTTCTCTTCTATAGAGGCTACACGTATCTTAATATGAATATCCTCATTTCTCACCTTATCTCTCCGCGTGTTACCACATATCCAACGAAACACGCGCATCTCTGCTACACTCATCTTCATGATGTCTCTTATAACCCAACATTCTGTGCCATATAATAAAGCTGGACTAATAGCAGTCCGTTAAACTTTCCCTTCAGCCATAACGGAATGTTACGATCACATAAAACTCCTGTTGCGCTCCTCCATTCTGTGCCATATAAATCATGTATCACTTATATTATTTTAATAACATATTGTCAGTATGAATCCCATGTTTAGGGATAATGCAGCATGATGCATTTTCTGTTCTTTGAGAATGGTCTAACACATTAGGAAACAATTATGTTTTTATCGGCGTGTAAATTTTTTGCTCCATATTGTATCACCATTCTCCAATGTTAAGTCATAATTTTTATATTATTTTTTAAAGGGCATAATGGTCATATAGTTATTTATTTTCATGCTATAACTGAGTTAAGTCACAAAAGAAGCTTTTAGCTGAATGAGGGACTACTTAAAGTGAAACTAGGGACTAATTCGTTATTATGAGTTAGAGCACAAAAGATTTTTTTAGCTGAAATAGGGACCCCATAGGTATTTTGATGAAACTACATACTGTTTGTTCTTGGGCTAAAATATACAGACTATTTTGTCATTGCTCCTTATGCTGTATATAAATGTATGCTCGGCTCTTAGCTTTCCCAACATAGTTTATGTGGAAAAATACCTAAAAGGTTCTTTTGATCGTTTGTAGGTTATTGCAGCCGGTCCCTACACAACAACCGATAATCTGTTGTTTGAGCCTTTGACGAGTTGCTAGCGTATGCAAGCAGAAAACAACCGCAACTGCTTATCCTTGTGAGGCCAATTTCAATTCAATGCCACAATCTCATTGCAACTGAAAACATTTTTTTCTTTCTTCTATATCAAATAGCAAAGCTTTGATGGTTTATTAATATTTCTGCAGATGGGGCCTTTCGTTGATTCTGAGCACCCAGAGATTAAAAAGGGAACTGTTGACGGAACGTTTGATGATATTTTTCATGGTGAAATCATTAGAAGGGTTTGTGTTGATGCTATATATAGTTCTTGTTGAACCTTTTTCTAGATAAAAGATTTGTCCATTTTTTTTAAAGCTTTTACATTTCTCACAGCCTTTTATGTTTAATGCAGTTGGTAGACTACACTGAATTTATGGGTTCTTCTGCTCGTGTGATTCTCGTGCCATCTATTCGTGATGCCAACCATGATTTTGTTTTCCCTCAGGTTTTGGCATACATCTTTAGTCCTTATATTCTGAGCTTCTGGCAATTTGATCTGTCACTAATTACATGGTTATAATTATCTTAAATATTCTGGATATTATATAGTAATCTGACATTATCTGGTAAATAATAATGGAACATCTTCATTGGAAAATATTGGCGAAAATGTCTAACTTCTGAAGGTCTGAAGCAGTCGCTCAACTAAAGAACAATTTGCATTTAATATTTATCATGCATTTAATCATACAACTTTTTTGGTTAAGAACTTCCAGTGTTTTATTTATATCTCAAGGATGTTGACTTTCACATTTTTAAATTGACTTTGCAGCCTGCGTTTAACATCCATGTGTCAGAGGGCATGAAGAATCAGGTAGTTAATTTCACTTATAGTCCGGGATGCTCTTAGTTTGCGCTGTTCTATCTTCTTTAACATTTAACAGATATTCTTCTCCTCAACCAGATAACTTGTCTTGCAAATCCAGTTCTTTTGGTGCAAATGAGGTAAATATTATTGTCATAAAGTTATTTATTTTCTTAATTAAACATAGCACAGAAGAGGGAAAAAAATTATAACTTGCATTTTAGAAATTAGTTAGTAGTCAGTTCGCCGTCATACATGCTATCCACAGATAGTGTAAAGTTGTTTCATGTGTTTAATTTTCTTTATTGATCAAAATGATGTCTTTGCTAGAATTGAGTTGTGAAATACTCACAGTAGAACTTCAAGACAACTCAATCTTTAAAATTGAATATGCCTCTTCTTTTGCAATTCAGTTAGTGATTCTGATTATTCCTCAATGAGCCACAGGCTGATCATTATGTTTACAGTTTATGCATTGCCAATCCTGAAATGTATTGCTTCTTTCAGTGTGTGCATAGATATAGCATTAAGAATATACACTTAAGTAATTTAAAGTTCTCCATGGGCAATCATAAAAATTCAATTGAGGCCTGTTTGATTACCTGTGATTGAAAAATTACAATGTCTAGTTACATGCTTTGAGGGGAATACCGATATTGGTTTCTTTGTAATTGGGGTATCCCTATTAGAGGCTTATTAGTAGTTTTGAGTTCTCATAAGAATTCTTTTCCAAAAGTTTTAATTCCATTCCAGAGATTTCTAAGACAGTTCAGACATTATCTCTGGATTTGGATAGTAGGAACTGAAATTTCAAACATATCCAACCAAATAGTGAAACTAAAATTTAGCATCTGTTTCACAAGTACAAAACAATATGAATTGAATTCAATTCCATGATTTCAGCTTCATGAATCCTGAAACAATTGAGTTCCAATTGAATAAATTACAGGCTACATGACTAGCCATGCTTTGTGGCTCACAATGTTGGGCAATTAAGAAACATTTCCAGCGGAAAATTGTATCTGAAAGAGAGTGTTAAGATAGTTGATTGGAATAGGCTAACAAATAGGATAAATAATGAGTGCTTCCATAAAGGAAAGGGGTCACTTCACCAAGCGTAAAATGATTCTCATAAGAACTTAAGAGGTAACGACTTGCTGGTAAAATGAGGGGAGGTGAGGAGAATGTTTGGGCATGTGCACTGTAGACCAATTAGTGCATCAGTTAGGAGTGATAGGATTGTAGTTAACAGGGGAACGAGAACTAAAGGAACTTAATTATTAGAAAAGATTGATAAATGTTAATTTAACAGTGGAGATGGCCCTTAACAGAGATGAATGGAGAAGAGAGTTTCAGATAGCTCTCCCCATAAATTTAAAATAAAGGCTTTGTTGTCGTTATTGTTGTTGAATAATCATGCAGGCCCTTGGAGGAATTATGTCATACATTTAGATCAACCAAAAAGGTGAGAACACTAGTGCTTATCATTTGTTTTTTGAGAGAAACACTAGTGCTTATCATTTAACTATATTCTATCGCTTTGCGTTCGTAAATATGGAAAGTATGATATTTTGACAACCAAAAGAGATAATGTACATTTGTATAGAACAGTATGCAATCTTTTCTTAAATATGATAATTTTTAACGTGTAAGCGTAGTTGCTTCAAATAGTATCCTCATTGTCATTCATCATTCCATATTCATTTTCCATCAAAATGGGATAGCTATGAAACAAATCTCTAAATAATTCACATTTTAATGGTTAATAAATCTGCAAAAAAGAATTTCATTGGCACGGATAATTCATTATACGTGAGAAGTAATCATTAATCATCTTGAGAATTCTGGGTCTGGACTCTGGAGAGCAGCAATGTGATTATCAATGGTGATATTACCTTGGCCAGGGTTATATAAAGTACCAGCATAGTTGGATACTTCAACCAAAGTCTTTCCTCCCTATTCAATATATCAAGGAATACATGCAATGCTAGATATTAATGCATGCTTCAACAAAATCCATTACGAGCATAGTCTCCGTAGACTCATGCTCTGAACTCTTTGATAACCTCGATGAATTGGTTTAGCGAATAGAGGAACATGACCCATTTTCATTCTAACTTTTCAAGCCCTAAAGCATATTCTTTGTGAGAACTATTGATGTAACTGTATGCGCCGGAAAAAGAAAGAGGGAATTGCTGTAAAGATTTCTTTGAATCAGATGAAAAGATTACAACAAGACTTTTCCTTCCAGTTACAAGGGAGGGAGGATGTTGAAGCTTGAATCCCCCCTTTGTTTAATGCTGGGTTCTTCGTGTGGCGGTGGAGAGTGAATCTTATTCTCCGTTGACCAGATGACCGTCCTGGACCGTCGGGGGTCTTCTCTTCGGTCGGTAGAAAGAGTAACTCAGCTCCGTCTACCAAAACTCTCAAAGAGGAGGTAGGCGAAGAGCGGCTAGTACTCAGTAAGCTCGCTGAAGAGTCTCCTCCCTCTGTCTGTTGTTGAAGTCGTGCTTCCCTCTTGATGATCCTCTTGCCTGGATTTGATCGATCTTGATGATGCCTTGACTTTCTTAATTCTCGACCTTTCCAAAGCTTTGATCCCCTCTTCATAGCAAACAAGGCTATTTATAGGGGTCTCAGGGGGTGAAGGTGCCTCCTGAAAACGCTCCCGAATGAGGGGCCACTACCCGCTACATGCGCGGTGACTGGCCCCGCAATCAGGGCAGTTGCAACTGAGACGCGGGCGTTGAGCCAAACGCGCCTTGAAGTTTGAGACGCGGGCGTCGAGCCAAACGCGCCCTGAAGTTGAGACGCGGGCGTCGAGCCAACGCGCCTTAATGCTGAGACGCGGGCTTCGGGCCTTCACGTCTGGACGCTGAGGCGCGGGCGTCGGGCTGACGCGCCCTAATGCTGAGACGCGGGCATCGATTCCTCGCGTCTAGAGCTTGAGACTGCTTCCTTAATGGCTTGTTTGTTAGTCATTTTTAGACAGCCTACAGAACCCCCTCCAAAGTTTCTGATATTCCGCAGTTGAATGGGACGGATTTCGGAATACTTTGGATCTTAGCCGTGTTCGCCTTTATGACTGGACTGTTGATGCTTCGGGCTTGATCTTATCTGGAATTGGTCTTCGTGAGTGTACTGTTGAACTCTTTGAAGCCGTCAGAGTTGATCGTGTTGAGTGTCTAGATACACAGTCTAGACCTCCCCGATTGCTTTTAGTCTGTCACGAGTGCGCTTTTGGCCGGGAGTGGTTGGTTGTCTGTTTGCGTCAGTGTACTGTTGAACTGACTTGCAGAAGCAGGAGACTGGACGCAGGTTCCCTTTTGAAAAAGCAGAGACTGCTTTAAAGACGCGACTTCCATGGGGTAGACGCGATGTTTGGCCCGTTTGAGGGGACGCGGACTTTGGAGAGACGCATCTCTTGAAATGCAGACGCGATTTTCTGGGTGCATTTATGATGATGCTGACGGGGCATGTCCACCGAAGAGCCGCGTACTTTGGGGCGCGCACCTGTGCCATGTCATAATTACGCCGCCAGCTGGTCTGGGGAAACGGCGAGATTTCGCCTTTTGGCGCGCGGATCTCCCGGTTCATTAAATGAAGTGCTCCACGTGTCAACTTCTGACTTGTGGCGGGGGTCGCGACGCATGATCTTCCCTGTTCAAACAATGATTTGGCTCCACGCGTCAGGCAGCGATTCGCTGCAGCGTTTATTGGGCCAAACGCTGCGTATCTTCGCGAATCTCTGTGCCTATAAAAGGCAACAGTTAGAGAGACACATCTTCTTCTCCGAACGCATTTGCTGAGAAAAGAGAGCTTCCCTCCTCTTGTTTGTTCATCTGTCCATCTTCGAACTCGGATTTCTGAACATCGATGGCTCCCAAGACGAAACCGACTGCATCATCCTCAAGGGCGACCGTCGCCGAGGCTGAGAGAGATGCTTCCTCTGCGCAGGAGGGTGTTTTCCGAGGTAAAGATGCACCTTCGGCGTGAGTTCCGCCATTAAAACATGTTCATAGAACCCTAAGAACCTTTAACACAAGATCGTGTTTGATTCTCGGACGCTGTCCTTGAGATGATAACCGGGCGCGGGCCTGATGATCCGACGCTGGTGAACTCTGCATTCTGGATCCTTCACTTAGAATATTTCTAATTGTGAAGGTCTCTGGACGCGATTTGCAGAACGCGGATTTGATCCATGCGTTCTGTGCCGCGTTTTGTGCCATCAGGCGCCGATTTGATGAATCTTGCGTCTGAGTCCAAGCACTTTGAAATTTCACAAGTCTTGGTTTGCAGAACGCGGATTTGATCCTTGCGTTCTGTGTCTTCAACCGCCGATTTTGTAGAATCTGGCGTTTGAGTCCAAGTACTTGGAATTTTCATAAGTCTTGGTTTGCAGAACGCGGCTTTGCAGGTCTGGACGCGGATTCGAAAAATTCCTGCGTCCAGTATCTCTTCTGCGTTTTGGTGCAAGTTCGCAGGTCTGGACGCGGATGATAACTCTTGCGTCCAGTGTCTCGGCTGCGTTTTGAATTATGAACACTTGGCGTCTTCCCTTATTTTTGGCAAAGTATCTGACCAAGTGTCTTTCTTTTGCAGTGCCGCATGTTTCAGGTTCACTTGCCAAGATGCACCACTTTGGACGCGTGGGTGGTGCCGACCACCGTCTGACTTTTGCACTGCGAAGGACCATACCTGTGACTGCTGACAGGTCGCCAGTTCGCAGGGAAATGATTGCCTATGTTAATGAGAGGACTTCTCGGGTGCTCATGACCGATGCAGTCTTCGCAACGGATACCCACATCAAGCTGGAGAAGCCTGCTTTCTTCTTTGGAGATCATGTCAGCGACGGTGGCAAACCAATGTATGACGGGAATTACAGGTGGCTCCGTCAGATAGGGGAGAGGAGATACTTCCTTCCAGCCATGGAGAGGATGCTCCCGTTGTCTTATCTCCAACATCTGTCCGTCCTTCGGAAGATGAAGTGGGACGTGTCCCGGGATATCTCTGAGATTACCCTTGGTAATTTCAAATCCCAGAACGTATACCGTCATGATTGCCATGACCAGGCGGTCCTCGGCTTGTTTCCCGGGTCGCGCAAGTCTGAGCTTCCAGTCGGAGAGATCCCGCAGCTTGCCACCACCTTCCTCAATTCGTTCATAGAAGCAGAGGGTGATTATCCGGCCAAGTTCCGTTTGCCAGGATGGGTCCACTCCACGGAGAATTCTTGGTGGGGCAGGATGGTGGGTTTCGCCCTCTCCGATCTTGGAGATCTGCTTGAGCACGTGGGATTATACTCAGCAGTCAGGGCCGTACAATGGGGCATCCCAATGAGCTCTCACAACTTCTTCGGGATCTTGGAGCGCTACAACCCTCAGACGGGGACATTCTTTACCCCGGTTGGAGAAATGGGCCTTGCACTGCATGAGTTGCATGAGGTCTCGGGGCTGGTGATGGGGAGTTCCCTTATGAAGAATATGTCCCGACTGCTAGGGAGCTTGACCTTATAAAGAAGGATTCCCTGAGGTGTACGAGACCTATTGGGAAGTGATGTGCCACTTCCATATTTGTGGTCAGGTAACCGGTTGGAGGACGCATGGAGTTAGGCATCTATCCTGGGCCAATTACTTATTCAGCAACGTCAGCAAGAAGGATCATTCGATAACTCGACTGGCTCCCCTCTCTGAACAGGGAGTTGACGACATGGTCGCACAAGCTTCTGAGGGCTTTTACACCACTGGGTCGAACGAGGACGGCTTCGAACCTGATACGCTTTTCGAAAGCTATCATCATCGGGCCCGGGCTTCTATCTCTAGTCGAGCGCTGTTGGCAGGCTTCTTGATGCTGTGGTTGAAGCGTTGTGTGGTACCTACACGGCCACATGAAGTCATTATTGCCGACGTGGTGTACCCAGCAGTGCTCCTGGCCCCTGGCCGTCCTATAGCCTTCTTCCGGCCGTGGCGGCTGGCATTCAGAGCGGGTTGCGGGCGTTAGCCAAGAGACTATGCGAGGCTCCAAGGACTGTCGACTCTCAAGGCAAGCCGTATGTTGACTCAGAGGGAAACCCGACGGCAAGGCGCCCCAACCCCCGAATCGAGTTGCCTTACACGTATCTCATGGCCTGGTACGTGATGCATTGCCCTTCTTTGATGACAACGACGCGTGGGAGTACGAGTCCTGTCCCTTTGTGAGGCGGCTGAAAACTCGGATTGGAGCGACACCTATATATATTATTCGGAGACGTCTCTCAAATGCCGCCAATTACCAGCTCAACCGCTGCTTCACTGGGATTCCTGGTGCATCTTTTGGTGAGCAATTCACTGATTCTATAGGTCGGGATGACCTCACCCAACTGTCCGCGGGAGTCTTCCGGTGGTGATCAACATACGACCAGGATACGTATTGTTTCGCCAAGGGACTTCCTGCATAATCGAGGCATATGTGCCAAGTCGTTTTGCCCGACAGTTTGGCTATGCTCAGCTTTATGTCGGCAATCCGAATACACAACTTGCCTTCAATGGGAATTTGTGCGAAGGTGCTCGAGCCTGGTACTATAGCGTGGCTGGGGGACAGAGGCAACTTTCCGTTTGCCCGTCGAGGAGCCGAAGAACCTTACCAGCTTCACTTTCTGCACCTGGTATTCTCGGGTAAACCGGTCACCGGATTTTGCCCCCGGGTATACGGGTATTGAGGGCATTAATGCCTATCTCAAAACACAGTCGGAGTCTGGCAAATGCTCGCGCATGATCACCCAGTATTTAAAGGTCCAGAAAGAGCTGGAGAGAGCATCTCAGAGAGAAGCTGAGGGAGGCTCAAGAGAGGAGCTCCGAGTAACCCGGAGTAGAACCAAGCTAGGGCCACAGGAGGGGCCCTCTACCGCCAAGGCTCAAGAATTGGTGAGTAAGCGCCGTCGGGGTCCCACTTCAACTGCTGGTCCTGTTTCGAAGAGGGCTCGGAGGGACTTAACAACGGAAGTCTCTCCCTCAGAAGACATTTCTGCTGGAGTTGAGGACTGTCCTGAAGACCTCTTTGTCATGGTTGAGGAACCGCCAGAGGATAGAGATCTCCCCAGTTTAATCCGTGCTCCTAGGTCGCACAGAGGGACCTGTAAGATTGCGGAAGAGGGGGAATTGGTTGACAAACCCACTATAGCTGACGAGGAAGAACAGCTCGTGGGAGGGAATGTCCAGATTCCAGGGTTCTCAGCTCGACCCGAGCTTCTTCTGCTCGTGAAGGGAGAGACAAGGCACAGCGGTCAGGGCCTCCTAGCGTCTTCATTTCCAGCGCTCGGATAATCGACCCTAGTCCTACCACTGGGGTGATTGGTGGTAAGGCTCCTGTTGCGGAGCTTCCTCGCGTGGCGCTATCGTCTTCTTCGTCATCGGGAGAAAGTGACTTTGAAGATGAAGTCGACTATGGCGATGAACCCGCTCTTCCTGATCAGGGCGGATTCTTTGACGTCTCGGAGGAGGAACAACATGAGGGTGAGCCCTCGATGGCGCCATCGCCACTGGCGACAATTGCTCCCACTGAAGGTATTCTTTTCTCCTTCTGTTTAATTCTCTCTTTTCATGTTGAAGAGGATGTTCTAACATTCTTCTTTTATACTGCAGGGTCAGCTGGAGGTACCGGGGCTCAGCCCGAGGGAATTGAGGCTTCGGTTGCCGGGACAACCTCAGTGGGGGCAGCTGTTGAAGTTGGGGAGACTCCCATTCTACAGGGCTCGACGCCTCTGGACCTCGAACCTAGTAAGGCAGCTCTGACTGAGGGGGCTCAGGTGGAGTCCGACGATCGGCACCCTTCCAGAAGGCCACACAGCTCAATTCTCGGTGGAAGTTTCTGAAGAGGTTGTGCTTACAACTCCTTCATCGGTCGTGGAAGCTCCTGCAGAGGCAGCGCTCCAGGAAGCGCCAGTGGGTAGTCTTGCTCTTGCTACATCGACGGCCGGCACGGCTCTTGTGCGAGAAGACCCGCCCTATATCCCTTATC
Organism: Agave tequilana; assembly: GCA_038442645.1. Lineage (NCBI taxonomy): Eukaryota > Viridiplantae > Streptophyta > Magnoliopsida > Asparagales > Asparagaceae > Agave > Agave tequilana. The sequence goes on along the minus strand of JAVJIF010019933.1, from coordinate 29,671 downwards.
CCGTGACAGAAAAAGGGTCGGGAAGCTTCTTAGGTGGTGAAGACATTGGGGAGCTGGCACGTCAGATGGTGCAACAATTCTTCACCTCGATGGGATCATGTATTGATCTCATCTTCCGTGGACACAGCACCTTCCAGTTCGCCCAGAGGCTTCTTGAAAATATGGCCGTGAGCGTCGAATTGGCGGGAGGCCCTTCACTTGCCAGGGCATGCCTGCGGGTGGTAGAGCAACTTGGAGATAACCTGCGGGAGCTGGAATCTTTGGAAGATGCTGGCTCTTTTGATGAAGCCCAGGCCACCTTGACTAGGCTCCTAGCTGATCAGGAACGGGAGCGACAGGAGGCGGAGGCACAAATCGCTGCCGAGATCCGCGACCTTGAATATTCCAAGGCTGAATTTCAGAAATTAGCCGGAGATTCGAGGGAATCTGAGCTTAGTGTGCAGAGCACGGAGCAAGTCATCCTCAGAACTCGGGACATTATCGCCAAGGCGGAAGCTGTTCTTGCGCTAAATGAGGAGAAACTTGTTTCCCTCAAAAAGGAACTTGAGGAGCAACGGGCTGCTACGGCGCGTGCTGAAGAGAGTCTGTCTCTGCAATCTTCCAGGGTGGAATCTCTGCGGATGCAGCTGGCTGCCAGAAGTTTCTTATCTGAGGCGGAGCTGCGGGACCGGGCTATCATGGAGGCTGAGAGGACGCGCCAGCATGAGATTCACCGCCTTAGGGAACAAATCCGTTCCTTGGCGAACCAGGACATTTAGCCTTCTTTTCTTTTTTTTCTTTTTGTAAAGAAAAGGGACACTCTATTTATTAAGAGTGTTTGTATCCACTTCTATCATTTTTTGATATAATAGAAGTTTTCTTTAAAGCTTTTGTCCCAATTTCTTTGTCCTGTTGTGGATGAGTCCAACTCTTGATCACTAGTCGTGATTACTGAACTTAGGTAGGACTAAGCTCTTTTAATGAGACGCGGTCTTGGCGAGACGCGGCATTAATCCCATAGAATGAGACGTGGCATCAATCTATGGGGACTTAGATTTCACCAAGTCTTTTTGACGAGACGCAGCGTCGATCACAGGGTGAGACGCGGTCGTCAGTCTACCGGAACTTAGATTTTACTAAGTCCTTTTACTGAGACGCAGCGTCAATCATAAAGTGAGACGCGGTCATCATTTCATAAGAACTTAGATTCTGCTAAGTCCTTTTGATGAGACGCGGCGTCAATCACAAATCGGAACGCGGTCTTCTGATGAGATGCGGCGTCAATCAAAAGATGAGACGCGGCATTGATCCGTAAAGTAAGACGCGGCTGTCAGTTCCTGGGGTGAGACGCAGCGTCAATCACAAGGTGAGACGCAGCTCTGAATAACGCAAATCTGCCTTGCGCGGATCGGGCAGACGCAAGAGATGCAGCCTTGTCTGCTGAAGGGACGCGGCTTTCCCATCTGCGTCTAATGTGATCTGACTCAAGATTTTAGGAGATCTTTGCTCGCCAGGTCTTCACTGTCGATTGGGATTCCGGGTCATCCGTTGATTCCCAAGGCAGTTATCCACGCGTCAACTCCTCATTGGACTCAGGAGTTACTGCCCTTAAATGCAAAACCGACGCGGCGGGTTGAAAACCGGCGCTTGCGACGGTTTCCAAAGCGGCGTTCCACGCGTCAATCCTTCACTGGGCATTGACAATCGTGCGTGACGGTTCCAATTAACGCCCCATTAATGGCAGTTATTAGGGCCTGCCTATAAATAGGGTGCGCTCCCCTTCTATAATCCAAGCTTGGATTATTTCTCTTGGATTGCTCTGAGAAGTCCCACCTTCTTTAGAAAGAGTTTCTTGATAGGGATTCCGTCTCCATGGATGAAGGTAATTCCAAGGATGAAGATGACCCAGATCTCTCACGCTTCGGTTTGGTCTCTTCAAGAAGAACCCCCTCTCGGATCATCTTGGACGCCTGCGTTTGGGTGCAGAGAGGCCAACTCTGGCCAGAGGTTTCTGCTGGTATGTCCCCCGATGATGTGTATAGCCTGAACTTTGGCATAACCATCTGAATGAAGTCCCGGTGCATTCCTTCTCTGGAATTTGTGCCAGTGACTTGACTTCTCTGAACGCGGGCGCTTGACGCTGGCCTTGCCCATCGCGTTTCATTGCCTTGGCGTGTTTCAGACCTGAATCTTGCAACTCTTGTTCACTCAACAGAGAGATGGCAATTTTCGGCGTTCTGAAATTCTTTGCGTCTGGTGCATTAGGCGCGGGTACAAACTGAGGCCGCGTTTGAATCCTATGCGTGGCGCAGTTTGACTCGCGTCTGTTTGACTGTGCGGGTCATTCTCGCGTCTGAAGTCTTGAATGGCTGCCGCGTTCTGTTACTCAGTTTCCTTTATAAAAATGTACTGAGTTCCAGATTTTCTGACTCTTGCTTATTCTTTGCAGGTAGGCTTGCTCGTCCTTTTTCAGGTTTGCTGGGCCCCAGAAAGAATATACCGGCTGACGAACTTGCTCCACGTTCGTTTGTGAGAGATTAAATTATGGTCCTCGTCGTTTGTGAGAGATTAAATTATATCTCTGACGAGGACCCACATCTCGCCAAGGTCTCTTCAGATCTCCTGCACCACTCTTGCCTGATGGCAAGAGATGGTCAGGTCAAGTATGACGGCGAGGAGGTTCCGGCGGTTACGGTGGCGGAAAGATCCTCTTCCTCTCCCTACTCCAGAAGTGACATCAAGGACATTCCGTTGGATGGCCTGCTGGGGAAAGGGATGGTGATGAATGCAGGACTTTCTGCTGCCGCTGGACCTAGTGGAGGGTAGCATCCTTTGTGATGACTCCTAAACTTCCTCTCTCACCCCAGGAGTGACTCCATGTTTGTTGGATGGTCTGCTAGGGAAAGAGACGCGCCTGAACGAAGGGTTGCAGGACCTTCTGTTGCCACCGGACCTCAAGAACACCATTGCTCTTAGCTTAATCAGCTAGGGCGCTTTCGACTTTTGCGTCATCGCCATGGCGCAATCGGTTCCAATTGTGCACCTGGGATCAGATGCAGTTTCAAGGAGTGAGTACGGCCTCTGAGAGAGAGAGAGAGACTTCTTTGTACTCCTTAATTGTAACACTCATCTTATTGTATAAGAGAGCGTTTTGTATCACTTTCATATGCTTGAATATCAATAAAAGTGACACTTTTCTTTTAGCCTCTTTCTGTTGTCTTGAATGTTTTGTTTTAGAAGCAAAAGAATGATTTTGGTGGACCCGCCACAAAAAGAAAGTGACAGAGGGAATGCGTACTCCCAGAGAAGGTGAACTTTTGTCAAGTATTTGGGATTAACTTGATTTAAGATCAGCTGGGGATTTTGATGGAAGCATTGTTTATCGGTGTAATGTTAACCAACAATGCCTCCAAAATGAATTTGATACTCGGTTGGGGAGAATATCAAATGAAACTAGACTCGTGGAGAATCTAGTAAGATTTTTACCGTTAGAGGTGTGATATTAACTTAACGGTTTAGAAGTAGTCTTGTCAGAAGTGTAATGTTAACTTGACAAGGACGTGAGTTAGAGGTGTGATATTAACCTAACTCATCAGCATCTCAGTTTTATTTGGGAAAACTGAGGGTGTCATTGTCATAGGTGTGATGTTTAACTTAACAGTGATAGTAATGCTAGAGGTGTAATGTTGAACTTGGCATTAGTCGTCTCGGCTTAAAGAAGTCGAGGAAAGGTCATAGCCATAGGTGTATTGTTGAACTTAGCAATGACTCGGATGCTAGAAGTGTAGTGTTAATTTGACATCGTCCATTTCAGCTTCGATATGGAAGTCTGAAGAAAGGTGACTGTCAGAGGTGTGATATTAACTTGACAGACACTCGATGTACCGCTTAGAGGTGTAATGTTAACTTAAACAGTAGTTTGTCAGAGGTGTGATATTAACTTGACAAGAATTTGCTTGCGATAGGAGCATTTGAGGACCTGTCATTCTATTGATGAGAATTGACAAGTAGAATTTGAAGTGCCAGAGGTATAGTGTTAACTTGACAAATTTGAGAGTTTGTTACTCTATGCAGAGTTAACAAGCAAGGTTTGTACTCGACGAGGAGTATTCATTACCAGAGGTATAGTGTTAACATAGTAATGATTGCATTTTGTGGTCCTACCATTCTATGGATGAGAATTGGTAAGGGATTTTTGGAGGGAAGAGTGGAATCAAGTCCACTTAGGATTTTTAGCAAACCCTCAGCTATCAACGGATTTGAGGTGCCTTTACCAACTACCGTTTGAGTTGGGCTAGCCATGCTATTCCCCTCAGCATGATGAGTTGTCGAGGACTTATGTTGGGCTTAAAGGCCAACATTTTCCTCTATCCTTAGCCGTCGAGGGCGTCGGATCAAATGAGAACGTGTCCCTTAGGATTTTTAGCAAATCCTCAGCTGTCAACGGGTTTGACATGCCTTTACCAACTACCGTTTGAGTTGGGCTAGCCATGCTATTCCCCTCAGCATGATAAGTTGTCGAGGACTTATGTTGGGCTTAAAAGCCAACATTTTCCTCTATCCTTAGCCGTCGGAGGCGTTGGATGTTTTTGATCAGAGGTGTATTTTTAACTTGATCGGTGGAAGAATGCCATCTAGGGATAGTATTTCTTCAGGAATTTGCCATTGATTGGCATCATGAGTGTATCGCCATTTGAGGTTATGAGGCGATACGATCCATTTGAGTAGACTGACTCTACTACAAATGGCCCTTCCCATTTGGGTTGGAATTTTCCTTTCGTCTTGTGCGTCATGACCATGGGTCTTCGGACGGCTAAGACGAGGTCGCCCTTCTTGAAAGTTCGCGATTTGACTTTCTTGTTGAAGGCTCTGGTGATACGAGCTTGATAAAGCTCGATTTGTTGTTGGGCCTGCAGACGCTTGTCGTCCAAGGCTTCCAATTCTTGGAGTCGCTGTCGATGCTTCTCCTCTGTTGTCATCTCCGCTGTCAAGGCGACGCGAAGAGATGGAATTTGGATTTCCAGTGGAAGGACGGCTTCGCATCCGTACACCAAGGAAAATGGCGTGGCTTTAGTTGGGGTTCGCACAGTCGTGCGATAGGCCCATAAGCATTCGCCCAACTTATCGTCCCAGTCTCGTTGACTTTTCGAGACGAATTTCTTGAGAAGCTTGCCAATAGTCTTATTGAAAGCTTCTGCGAGGCCGTTAGCGGGCGGATAGTATGCCGTTGATGACACACTCTGGATTCTGAACTTGGCGCAGAATCTCTGAAAAGCCTGGCTGATGAACTGGGGTCCATTGTCATGGACAATCCGCCGAGGCACACCGAACCGGTAAATAACGTGATGTTTCATGAACTTGATCACGTTAGATGATTTTACCTCCTTCAAAGGGATAGCTTCGGCCCACTTTGAGAAGTAATCGGTTATCGCTAGGATGAACCGATGTCCCTTTGATGATGGTGGGCTGATAGGACCAACCACGTCCATCCCCCACATTTCGAACGGCCAGGTAGAGGTCGTAGAGTGGAGGTATCCTGGTGCTTGATGGATGAAATCGCCATGTATTTGACAGGCGTGACATCTTTTGGCATAGGCAACAGCATCGGCAACCATCTTGGGCCAGTAGTAACCCAATCTTTGGAGTCGGTTTGCCAGCTTCGGGCCAGGTTGATGAGCTCCACACGTACCATCGTGGGCTTCTTTCAACACTTCGTGGGCTTCTTTTGATGAGAGGCACCGGAGCAGGATCCCGTCATGCGATCTACGATACAATGTTCGCGAAATCGCATTGTAGTAGAATTTGGAGGCTTTCCTTCGGATGGCAGCCGCCTCCCTGGTGTCTTCGGGCAAGATGCCGTATAAGACAAAATCAATGTAGGGGAATCGCCAGTCTTTAAGCTCTGGATCGGTCGACACTTCAAGTGTTTCCTTACCGCGACGATCTCCCGTTGACCTCTGGTAGTCTCCGAGGGGACTTTTGGGCAGTATAGGTCGTGGCTATAAACGAATACCTTCTCCATTGCTCTAGCTGGAAGAGCTAAGGAGGCAGCAAGGGATGCAAGTGCATCTGCATGCGCATTTTGCTTGCGCGGTACATGGTCGATGTAGAAGTTTGAAAACCTCTCGGCCATGTGGATTGTCGCGTTGTAGTAGGGTACTAGATCTTCATGCCTGACCTCATACTCTCCGCGAACTTGGCTGACGATGAGTTTGGAGTCACCGTACGCCTCGAGATTTTTAACGCCAATCTCATCGGCGAATTGCATCCCAATCAAAAGAGCGTTGTATTCCGCCACATTGTTGGAGCAAGGCTCGATTAACGAGACAGCTCGGGGAATCACATAATCTTGTGGGGAGACGAGTACTACTCCTACCCCCGCAACTGTGTGTCCCTTAGGGCTTGTTCTTGATGCACCATCGAAGAAAATTTGCCATACTTGTCCTTCGAACAATGTCTGGGTTAGGCAGGCTTCGGCGACCTCGTCTGGGAGATCCTCGTAGAGTTTAGCTGCCCTCGGATCTGGGTGTTCGGCTAAGAAGTCCGCCACCGCTTGTCCTTTAATGGCTTTTTGGGTAGAAAGTGCATATCATACTGGGATAGCAATATGGCCCATTTTGCCAGCCGGCCATTTAGTGAAGAAGGCTTTGTCATAAGTAACCTCAGAGGGTTGACTTTTGATATGACATTTATAGTCTGGCCTACCAGATAGTGTCGCATTTTCTGAATGGCGAACACTAATGCCAAACATTCCTTCTCGATCGGGTTGTACCGATGTTCGGCTCCGATCATTGTTCTACTCAGATAGTAGATTGCCTGTTCTCGTCCTTGTTCATCATTCTGAGCTAGTAGAGCTCCCAAAGAATGATCCATTGATCGGACGTACACCAGGAAAGGCTTTCCGGATACCGGAGCTGCAAGGACTGGTGGTAGGGTGAGGTATCGTTTGATCTCCTCGAATGCTTGCTGGCAAGCGTCGTCCCAAATGAACGAAACGCCCTTCTTCATCAGCCTAGCGAAGGGTTGGCATCTCCCGGAGAGATTTGAGATGAATCTGCGGATGTATGCCAATCGTCCTTGCAATCCTCTGAGCTCCTTGAGGCTTCTGGGGGTTGCATCTCTTGGATAGCACGGACTATCTCCGGATCCAAATGGATTCCTGTGGAAGTCACAACAAACCCTAGGAATTTGCCACTGGCTACCCCCAGGAAGGACTTGGTAGGGTTCATCTTCAATTGATGAGCCCGCATGATGTCGAAGACCACTTCAGATCAGCTATGTGATCTCCTTTAATGCGACTTTTCACCGTGATGTCGTCGACATAACATTCCACCGTTTTGCGTATCTGCTGATGGAAAATGGCATTCATGGCCCTTTGGTAGGTTGCCCCCGCATTCTTTAGACCGAAGGGCATGACGGTGTAGCAATATACCCCTAGAGGTGTCCTGAAGGAGGTGTGCTTTTCGTCATCGGGATACATCTTGATTTGATTGTATCCTGAGAACCCGTCCATAAAGGACATTCGCTCGAATCCACAAGTATTGTCAATCATGACATCCGTGATTGGCAATGGGAATTCGTCTTTGGGGCAGGCCTCGTTTAGATCGCGGAAGTCGATGCAGATCCGGATCTTCCCGTTCTTCTTGGCAACGGGTACGATGTTGGCTACCCAATCGGGATGCTGTTCCTCCCTGATAAAGCCAGAGTCAATAAGCTTCCTGACTTCTGATTGGATTGCCTCCATTATTTCGGGACGGAACCGTCGCTGCTGTTGTTTGACAGGTTTTACATCCGGATTGATGTTGAGGCGGTGCATAGCCACTTGAGGATCAAGTCCAGGCATGTCCTCGTAATTCCAGGCGAAGACGTCTATATACTCTTGTACAAGAGATATAAGATCCTTCTTCTCCGAAGGTGACAGGCCGTCACTTATGAAGATGGGCTTGGGGTTGGTCTCATCTCCTAGGTTGACTTGAACGACCTTGTCTTCTGTGGGTGGTTCACGCTGTTCAAAGCGGATATCCCAAAGAGCATTCAAATGTTTGATCCAAGGATCTGTATCAGATTGGATCATTTCTTCATCTTCATCCTCCAGATGGTTTGTCGAAACCATGTTTACTGAAAGCCCTTTGAAGATGTTGCCGACACTGACATCTGATTCCCACGACGACGTGTCTGATGGGCAGTCATGACTTGACAGTCTCTCCGAATCAGAGGCTGATGGCACTGGAGTTGATATATAGCCCAACCCCCGGCGCGTCTGATGATAGTAATCAGGGGTTTTCCCTTTCGGTACAAAGGATCGAAGCAGTGTTCTTCTTCCTTTCCGAAGTTCAACCCAGACCTGTTGGTTAAATCATACCCCATGCGCTTCATCATCTTGAGCGCTTTCGGTTCATAATGATCGAACTGAGGGGATTCATCCTCACCTTCCGATTCTTCGTGGGGCATTGGTTCAGACGCGATTCGCCCAAAAAGTATTGGTCTTTGGCCTTTTCGTCTGGCTGGAACCATGAATACAGACTCTTGCGCGTCTCCATTATCCTGGTACGTCCCGAAGGATGATTTTATTGGTACATGCAATGATGTCAAAGCATCCATTGCCGACCAGGCATCCTCATCTACGTCGGTACTAGTATCCGACGGTATTGAATCAGACTCACACGCAGGGAAATACGCGAAATCTAAATCTTCATTAATATACCAACCGCCTGCATCGTCGGTGGTATCAACATCGAGCTTATTAGTGCTCTTTACAAGTGGTTCCAACTCCCACAGGCACTCTTCTTTCTCCGGCTCAATGTCAGCTTCATTACCAGAGTCTGGCTCCTCTGGTTGTGGGGTTTCATTAGTCTCCTCCGGATCCTGATATAAGAGGGAGTCCGTGAAATAATTTTCAACCCCTTTAAACGGATGCCTTTCGGCAATCAACGTTCGGACCTGTCCACTCTCGTCAATGTATTTCATGACTTGGTGGAGAGTAGAGGGAACGATGGAATTGCGGTGAATCCATGGTCGTCCCAGCAACAGGTTGTAGGAAGTGTCCGCGTCAATGACGTAACACGTCACTTCCGACTTGAGGCTCCCGATCTGGCATTTGAGCTTGATCTTCCCCATCGGGCGGGAGCTGTTGGCATTGAACCCGTAAATAGTCGTCTGGGTAGGGCTCAGACGATGGGTAGGAATGCCTAGAAACTGCATAACCCGGCGAGGTATGATGCTTAGCACAGACCCTGGGTCTACCTGGATGCGGTTCACCTCGGATGACCCAATATACCCTGTGAAGTATAGGGGTCGGTCATGCTTCCCTTTAACCTGCATGTCATCTGTTGTGAAGGTGATGCAGGGAGTATTTGGGGAGGTGTGGAGGCAATCCTCTACATCTTCCTCCCTTGGCACGCGGGTCATAAAGACCTCAGCATTTGCCAAAGCTTCTTGTAGAGCCTCTCTGGTTGACTTTGATAGCCTCAGGAGCTCATACAAGGTAATGCGTGCCGGGATGTTGGCTAATTGAGCCAAGACATCAAAACTGTAAGGTGTCGAGGATCCTTCTGTTACACCTTTCGCAAGAACTCGAGAAAATCGAGTTTCTTTCTGTTTCTCCCCAGGCTGTTTAGAGGAGGGCTTTGCTGGCTCTGCAGCTGGTTGTGGAGGAGCTACTGCTGTCTCGCCATACTGTTTCAGGTATGCCTGCCCCGAACGGGTTCCTGTCGTCGGTGGGTTGGGTTCCGCGGCCAGGACTATTGTCTCCTCTTCCGAGTCAGTCAGCGAGGGAACATCAGTATCCGCTTCTCGGGAGGAAGCGCATATCACATGGCAAGATGAAGCCTTCCCTTTGCCTTTGGACTTCCTGTTGGTCACAGTCGTCCATTGTTGCTCGTCGACGAGGTCAGGGTGGACCCACATGATTTCCCCTCGAGGTGTAGGGACGGGTACCAAGCCTTTCTCCCGCTGCTGATGAGGGTCTGTGTTGACCACCCTCAGTTCTCCTTTCGGGACAGAGATCACCCCCACGGGTGTCGGGGGTCGTGTCCCAAACTGGAGAATCGACGTCATGTTGGCCGTCATCTTCTTCTGCTCCGGTCGGAGTTTTAATACCTCCGCGTCAATCAGAGCTTGAAGGATGTCCTTAAAGACGTAGCAGCTTTTGGTAGGATGTCCGAGCATCCTGTGGTATAAGCAGTAGGTGGGATTGTCGGTCTTGCCGACTTCCTCCGGGCGCCTAATTTCAGGGAGTTTCAGTCGATTGCTCTTGTTGAGTAACTTGAAGAGCGAGTCGACGTGTTCCTCCTTGAAGGAATACTGTTTGTTGGCGCGAGGTTGGCTAGAAGAGCCACTCGCTCTGCCTGGTAGAGGCTTGGAGGGAGATTTGGTCTCTGTCGCCAAGTTATCCTTCCGTTTGGTTTGGAGGGATGTGTCTGGTGCACGCCTTGTCGACCTCTCTGGCCTGGGCTTGCCTTCTTCCGCTCTGACGCGGGCGACAATCTCCTCAGCCTGTTCACCTTGCTGGACTAATTGTTTCCAGGTGCGGCTTTCAGCAACTCCTATTTGAGCAAGGAGTGAGGTTTGGAGATTATGGCGACATGTTTCCACCAGGGTGGCCTGGGTCATGCCGCTTGGACATCGGAGTGCCATGTTCCGAAATCTTTCTACGAAAGACTTGACGGACTCTCCCTTTCGCTGTTTTGTAGCTAAAAGGGTAGGCATTGTGACCTCCGAATCATCTTCGAAGAAGCGTGTTAGAAACAGCTTCTCCAAGTCGCCCCAGTTCTTGATGGAACCTTCCGGGAGCTTCATAAACCATTCAAAGGCCAACCCTTTTAGGGTGCCAATGAATAGGCGTGCCAGGATGGCGTCATTATCTACCACATTCCCGGTCTGGGATTTGAAGTAGTAGATGTGCTGGTTGGGTGATCCCTTCCCGTCGAATGCTTGGAGGGTTGGAGCCTTGAACTTAGGAGGGTATGGAACTAAGTCCCACTCAGCCGGATAGGGCCGGACCACTCCAGCTTCTTGGAGGTCCTTGCGATTGGCAAGGGCCTCGAGGCGTCGTTCCAATTGACCCATCCTCTTAGCATGAGTCTTCTCCTGGTCTTGGTCGCTTCTTGCCTGCGACGAGGGCTTGGACACATCCGAGGTAGATCGTCGTGTCTCGTCAGAAGATTCGGAGGGTGGGCTTCCTCCCTTTCTCCCTTTCCCTTCGGTCGTCTAGGAGGAGATCTCGCTCTTTCTTCAAGCAATTTCTCAAGCATATGCTTAAGGGAGTCAATGGATCTCTGTTGAGAGGCGATTATATCCATCTGGTGCTTCTGCGTCTGTTCTAAACGCCTGGCCGTCTCCTCAGGAGTGTCTGCCATGTAGGCGGAAGCCTCCTTCTCGACGGAAGAGTTTGAAGCCTGCGACTCCACTATAGCGGAGTGAGAACCACCCATTCTAATGCCGCGGGCTAAGGCATTATAGTCAATTGGGGGAATGGCCCCTGTCCGGGTGCGAGTGTGTTGATACACCCCCTCCGGCTCAGAGTCAGATTCCTCTGAGTTGACCATTAGTTGTTTTCCCTTACTTCTGCTAGTCATGTTTGCAGTAAGCTCCGGGTATTCAACATCTGAGAAGGTTCTCCTCCTGTGGGAGCGTCTTCTTTTGGCTGACGGGGGAATCAGGGTCAGCTGTCTAATTAAAGACGGCTGGTGCACGCCTGACTCGCAATGGCATCCAGAGAGCATCTGGATGAGCTGTTGACAGCAGCATGGAGAAGTGGCCTGATTGGCACTCCTTTTCCTTGTCAAATAATCCCTCAAATCCGTGGGAGAGGGATTAAATAGACTAGCCTCGCGACGTGGAAGACGGGAGGAAGTCATGCGCTGTGCTGTCTGGACACAGGTTTCAGAAACGCGGCTGTCGCGTCGCGGCTGCGTCACGCGCGTCTGGCGTCTCTGTTGATATGAGACGCGACTTTCGCGTTGCTGTCTGCTGCGTTGGAGCAGAGAGACTTGGGAGAGAGTGGGCTGCTGGGCCCCACGCCTATGGGCGCGTGCTTCCTGCGTTTGACGAGACGCAGAAGCTTCGCTTTGGCGTTTGGCAAGTTGGTCTTCAGAAGGCTCAACTTGGGGAGTCTCGCGTTTGGGTCGCCAAACGCGGATCTCTCGCACTGGACGAGGTGCGGGCAAGGCATCGGATCGTACGCTGCGTCCAACCCCAGTCAGAAAACCAACGGTTCCGACTGAGTGTTGACGCGCGCGTCTTCTCTGTCGACGCTCGGCATTTCGATTGCGCCGTGGAGGAAGAGAGAAGCCAACGACTTCGTGGTTTGTAGAACCAGGGGTGTTTGCCACGCGGGTCTCCTGAGAGACGCTGACGCGGGCGTTCTGTGCGACACGGTCGATCGCACCAGTAGATGTGCCGGGGACCACGCGGGCATTCAGAGAGGCGTTGGCGCGTGTGTTCTGCGCGACGCGGTTGATCGCAGCAGAGGTGTCTGAGGTTACGCGGGCCTTCTGGGAGGCGTCGGCGCGTGAACCAAACTTGGCACAGTGGGCAGCAGGAGCACCCGACAGAGCCTCAGATTGGGCTTCAGGGGGCTGTCCACTTGAGACCCTGCGGCAGACGCGGGTCTTTGGGCTCTTGGAGCCAGAAGAGAGGAACTCTTCATACTTCGCCTGGTCGAACTCGACGACGAGTGATTCGACCATTTTCCCCTTACGGAGAACGTCATCTTGCACCACGGTGCGCTCGTCAGTAACGAAGGTAGTCCCCAGCGGAGTCGCCATCTCTCTTGTATGCGCCGGAAAAAGAAAGAGGGAATTGCTGTAAAGATTTCTTTGAATCAGATGAAAAGATTACAACAAGACTTTTCCTTCCAGTTACAAGGGAGGGAGGATGTTGAAGCTTGAATCCCCCCTTTGTTTAATGCTGGGTTCTTCGTGTGGCGGTGGAGAGTGAATCTTGTTCTCCGTTGACCAGATGACCGTCCTGGACCGTCGGGGGTCTTCTCTTCGGTCGGTAGAAAGAGTAACTCAGCTCCGTCTACCAAAACTCTCAAAGAGGAGGTAGGCGAAGAGCGGCTAGTACTCAGTAAGCTCGCTGAAGAGTCTCCTCCCTCTGTCTGTTGTTGAAGTCGTGCTTCCCTCTTGATGATCCTCTTGCCTGGATTTGATCGATCTTGATGATGCCTTGACTTTCTTAATTCTCGACCTTTCCAAAGCTTCGATCCCCTCTTCATAGCAAACAAGGCTATTTATAGGGGTCTCAAGGGGTGAAGGTGCCTCCTGAAAACGCTCCCGAATGAGGGGCCACTACCCGCTACATGCGCGGTGACTGGCCCCGCAATCAGGGCAGTTGCAACTGAGACGCGGGCGTTGAGCCAAACGCGCCTTGAAGTTTGAGACGCGGGCGTCGAGCCAAACGCGCCCTGAAGTTGAGACGCGGGCGTCGAGCCAACGCGCCTTAATGCTGAGACGCGGGCTTCGGGCCTTCACGTCTGGACGCTGAGGCGCGGGCGTCGGGCTGACGCGCCCTAATGCTGAGACGCGGGCATCGATTCCTCGCGTCTAGAGCTTGAGACTGCTTCCTTAATGGCTTGTTTGTTAGTCATTTTTAGACAGCCTACAGTAACATGTAAGCAAAATTGAATTTTAGTGCATGCTAATAGATTATTGAATTCCCTGTTATGAGAATTTAATCATGCTGCTCTACTAATCGTTGTCTTTTGTGTTGCATGGCCAACTTATAGTAAGGTTGACTTCTATGCTTTAGTCTTTTGCATCTTACTGTAGCAAGTAATGCAGTAAGACAGACCCCCGGGCATTTGATGTTTTCTTAGACTAATCTAGCAGGAACCACTTCTGCTTTGACAGAAAAATATAATTTGGAATACTTCTGCTTATTCCTGCAAAATATGCTCTATCTTTTTTATGTTTTTCATTACATATTGGAATACTTATTCCTACATATATACCTATTTTTTTATTATATTTTGGAATTTAAAGTATATTCTCAACCTACATGTTAGACTCTAGTTTTCCTTTCTGCTGTTAATTTATGCAGTTGTTTGTTAATATTTCAGATCAAAGTTGGTTGCTGCACTGTGGATATTCTGAAACAGCTTAGTAGTGAGGAGATTTCACGAAAACCAGCTGATGCACCCTCTGGAGATCGCATGGGCGTCTTGCAACTCACTTATTGAACCAACAGAGGTAATTCTGGTAATTGTTTTACATCAAAAAATGAATACATTATCATAGCAATAGATTCTGAATATTGTACTTCACCACCAACAGCTATTATCCTCTATATCCACCCTCGGAGAATGTTCCTTTGGATCTTTCCCTTGCACCACAAGCTTTAGAGATCCCCTCAGTCCCAGATCTCGTGCTGCTCCCCTCAGATCTTGCTACATTTGTAAAGGTAATTATGAATGATTTATGTTTCCTATTACAACTGTATGAAATTTTTTTCACCTCTCCAAAGCTGGCCTTTAAAAGGAGAAAGTAGCTTTGTTCTATGCTCTGTTTAGAAAGTAGGAAGAAATGGAAGCTACGATAAGAGAAACAAGCTGCAAATCCTTCTTTTCATTCTCACTGCTTTCATCTCAGCAATCTCATAGAAAGTATAGTTTGAATTTTCGACTGCTTATCTTCCCTATGTACTTTCAGTAACAAAAGGTGGAAACACACTAAGTAGCTGATCACCATAGTCTACAGCCTTTGGTTAATATAATCTTAAAGGTCTAGGTCCTAAGTTCCTGGTTACATGAGGTAATCCATTTTGGAAATGCAGGTATTGACCTTTGGAGAAGGAAACGAGGGAAAAGCAACCAAGTGCATGTATGTGAACCCTGGAAGGTTAGCCAAGGGCATCGGTGGAGGCACGTTCGTGGAGGTTAACTACAACGGAGATCCTGAGAGCACAAATGCATCAATCATCCGTATATAGATTTTCCTTTTAAGGTGAAAGTGATCGATAAGGGAGCTGATAAATTGTCGTTTGGCTTATGTTTTCTGAGGCCACAACAAGTTGGGCAGAGCAACAAAATTACTGCATCATTTGAAGGTCCAGATGCCCAGGGAACAGTCCTCTTTCTACAACAAGATATGCTCCCTCTGGGTAAAACACATCCACAGGAAATGACCCGATGGATACAAATTCACTCGAAAAATTCAGCTGTCTATAGACCATAGACAGCCAACATATGTAAGATCACAGAATTGCCTGTTTTTTCTAGAAGTTTGGGATAATCTAACCATATTATTGTTTTCAAAAGTTTTTCACCATATTATTCATTACCTTAAATGTGTTGACGACTACATGGTGCAAGTATTTATCCCTCTATAAAATTGACAATGTTTGTGATTAGATCGAGTTGGTGTGCTGCTTCCGTGCATTTGAGTTCCCTTTTTCCCCAATAAATCTTGGATCACTGGCAGCTTGCATAAGGTTTGTTGTGGAGTTTCTTCAAAGATGACTGACGATCAGTTGCTGATATCCTCGGTCCTCCATCTATCTACTCTCAAGATGCCCACTGTCATCAGTCAAGGAAAAAGTACATCTCATCGTCCAAATTCTTGAAAGGAAGAGAAAGAGCAAACATCACAATAGTACGTCAGTCAAGGAAATAAATCGGAGTATGTGTTCGTTGATTCTCCATCCTTTGCATTTATTGGTATTTTCATTAAAATCTTATAAATGGAACGCGGGTGGTCGTTACTGCTCACCATTTACTACAAATAATAATAATAATAATAATAATAATAATAAAACAATAGCATGCCTTCGTTTGCACGCCAGCATGCCCAACTGTGTCTCTGAGAGCTTGTTTATGTCATTGATGACAGAGCACATTGCCAGATTTTAACAATATGAGTTTATTTGTATAGATTAAACTCTATTGATTCTAGCTTAATGGTTTCATATAGGGAAGTGCTACTGCCTTGCAAATTTCAATCCTTAGGAAATAAGCTGTATTTTTGCTTGTTGTATGGAGCAATAGAGTTAATTCTTAATATATCATTTAGTTGTCAATAAATTAATTTTCAATTGTTTTTTCCTCTAGGCATATTGCATATCAAATTCAAGCAAATCTAAAGCAAAAATTATAATAACAACCAAGAATTCTAGCATGATCGATGTTCCCTTACCTTCTATATCATCGTGTAGTGGTTAAAAATTAACACTCAGTAAGACGCTGACACGTGTCCAAGTAACAAGTTTCTCTTTAGAAGTTTTCGCAATAATTAACTGCCTCCATCACATCAGACCCTCCGAGAGTATCTACAATTCTCAGAATCACTCCAGACCAAGCCTAAGTTAACCTCCAAAGCTCCGCCACCCAGAGCCATCAAGGAGCAAAACCCCCGTCCCGGAGGCGTCACCCTTCGAGTCACTACAATCCAACATTCACGACTTCACCCGGAAGTACCCAGTAACAACCGTCGATATCTCCGCCTGCAATCACCCGACTCTGCTCTCTCAAATTGAAGACGTGTAACGCCTATGCGTCCAAGGCGGACAATTATGAATAATGACGAAATTTCCTGCATGCAATCTCAAACATCACGCAACATTCGCGATCGTTACAACAAATTCGCGCATGAAAATCGTGCAGTTACATGTATCTTGCCAGCCCCCCATCCATCTGAAGAGAAAGAGTTGAGTACAAATAGACTTTCTCCAGTGAGGAGGGGGACTTTTTGGGCCTTCCGTTCAATCCTAATTAAAAGAAATACCAATACATACATGCAATTCTTGTAAATCGGCGAGTTATAGTGAATTTTCCTCCTCCTCCTCCCTGTGATTTTTCCCAATTAGAGTTTCCACGTAAAAATATCGTGTCTCCATCTATTGTCTGTGTAATATTGTTATTTTACACTTACACCTTAATACAAATCATATATACATGATACATTCTCTCGTTGATGTGGATCAATCGTCTGATCACTCATAGCGAAAAATCTCCACAACAAAATGGTGCTTTCATTTCATTTAGAGCTGAGTCTTTACACTCAAGATCTCCCTAAAAAAAATCTAAAAACCTTCCTCAAAAAGCCTCATCCAGATCGACCATGGCCCCAAAAAAATGAGCATCAATGGTGCAACATCCAAAAGTAAGGCCATCAGAACCACTGGGGCACGACTCCTTTACCATCCAACAATCAGCCGCATACCACCGAGAGCACTGGCTCCTCCTCGTCTCAGGGAGCAACCCTCAGTGTCTAATCACCGCAGCGGCACGAAGACCAGCTCCTACAGATGCTCGTTGACATGAAGAGCAGATGAAGGAACAAGCCCAATCAGATCGTGATCGAGAGCAGGCGGCTCTCGACTGCGATAATGCTATCCATGAACAAGAGGCATTAAGGCGACTCAACAACCAACTCTAGCCTTAAATCACTGCCATTCAGAATAACCGGTCATCAACGCAGTCAGAAAGCGAATCTGAAGTCGGTGGATCTCCCAACCTCCGAGTCCTCAATAAACTAATTCAGAGATGGATCGCGGAAGCTAGCTGCAAGGCCACCCAACGCCTTCAGTTATCAAAGTTTTCGACTCTCCTCTCTCCAAAGACATCCTGGAACGGGAGTTTCTGAGAAAGTTTTCAACTTCAACATTTGACTACTACTCCAGGGTGAACAACCCCGTCTAGCACATCAGGTATTTTCGGGAAAGATGAAATATTCCCGCAACGATCTACTATTATGCATCACCTTCCCTCCAATTTGAAAGGTATGGCATCAGATTGGTTCTACTCTCTGCCACCTCGCTCTCTCCACAATTTCGAGGAGGTAACCAAGGCGTTCCTCACTCAATACGCCTCCCGCCAGGAGGCGAAGAAGAACAACCATCATTTCCTCTCCGTCAAGATAAGACAGAGTGAAAGCCTCAAATCATACATCAGCTTCTTCCAAAGCCAACTCGCCAAGGTCCCTAACTGTGGTGAGGACGTTTCTGCACTGTCATTCATCAACGGGTTACATGCTTCTAACCCCCTGTACAAGCACCTCCTCAAGCACAGTGTCACTTAAATGAGTGAGATCTTGTCACAAGCTCAGCCCTACATCCAGTTGGAGGAGGTAATGGAGACTTCCTTCAACTATATCGCGAAGCATGATGATGTCAGAGGAAAGTCGAAGTCTCCACACGAAGCCTCCGCTCACTCCTAAGATCGGAATCAGGGGCAACCTGTCTTCAAGAAACAGGTGCTCCATGTCCTTCCACTAAATTAGCTCCGAACTTACAATTCAATTGAAAACATTTAACTCCGTTAAAACTTTCCATCAATGAGGTTTTCAACACCTTCAAGGACCAGCCGTAGGTTAGGCGCTCGAGACCAATCCGGTATGATCTGTCACTTCCCGGAGCAGAAGAATATTGCTCCACCATGACTACAAAGGACACAAGATCATCCATTGCTGGGCTCTTCGAAAGTACCTGAAAGAGATCATCCAATAAGATCTCCTCAAAGAGTACATTCTCACTCCCGAAGCACAGG
Organism: Agave tequilana; assembly: GCA_038442645.1. Lineage (NCBI taxonomy): Eukaryota > Viridiplantae > Streptophyta > Magnoliopsida > Asparagales > Asparagaceae > Agave > Agave tequilana. The sequence goes on along the minus strand of JAVJIF010019933.1, from coordinate 11,208 downwards.
ATCTAGATAGCTTAATGCTCCACCCCCGATCCAGTCACAAAACCTGATCACCTAATACAAAGTGATTGATTGATCCCGCATTTTCAAGAGACAAGGCAATGCTCCTATTCCTGCCATTTTTTATATTCCAATTCCATGTATTCCATTCTAATATTGAATAAAATGATATTCTTTGCTCCTAAACATTACAGCCCTTCCAAGCTAGACGTTTCGCTGATGGGATTTTTCTCACTCGAAACTACTCCGCTGCTAGAATTTTTCCCATTCGGAGTCGATCCTTCCGCTGCTGCTGAAATTTCTCCCACTCGGAGGACTGTGTCTAGGCGTTTTGCTGATGGAATTTTCCCTAATTGAAACTAATCCGCTGCTGGGATTTTCCCCAATTGGAGTCCATCCTCCCAATGCTGAGATTTCCCCACTCGGAGAACTGTGTCTAGGAATTCCGCTGCTGAGATTTTCATCACCCAGAGGACTGTGTCGCGTTCTGCTAATCAGATTTCCCCTACTCAGAACTATTATGCTGCTAGGATTACCCCCACTTGAAGTCAGCCGTTCCGCTGATGGGATTTCTCCTACTCGAAAGCGACTGTGAACCCGACTCCGCTGCTGGAAGTCCCCCACTCGGAGGCCCAACTCTGCTGCTGGGATTTTCCCCATTTGGAGGTCCGAGTCGCCACTCTGCTGCTGGGATTTTCCCACTCAAAGTTGACGCTTCCAATCCGTCGATGCGTGATACCCCCACTTCATGTCCTCCCCGAGGTCACGGCTCCGTTAATGGGATTTTCCTACTCGGAAGCGACTGTGAATCCGACTCCGCTGCTAAGATTTTCTCACTTGGAGGCCAACTCCGCTGCTGGGATTTTTCCTACTCAGATGTCCTGATCGCCACTCCATTGCTGGAATTTTTTCAACTCAGAGTTGACGCATTCAATATGTCGATGGGTGACACCCCATTTCAAGCGTTTTTTTTTCAATTTTTTTAAAAAGTAACTGGAGAGCCTGTGGTTGCACGAGACACATGGTATATACATGAGAGCTTTCTTGTCTGAATTACCCCCTCAACATACTAGTTTCGTGTGATTATTTCTTGGAGGAATCAAAAGTACAGGAGAAGGTACAGTCGCTCAGGTATTATCCGAACGTCACCTTTGTGAATGTGCGCATGTGGTACTCATCCGGGACGATATGGTTGTGTATGTCTAGCCTATAATGGCGCGAGACATATGGTGTATACATGAGAGTTTTCTTATTTAGATTATCCCCTCGACATACTAGTTTCGTGTGATTAAAACCTGAACATATACAGTCTTGTCGCTCCCAAACTATCTAATTTACGCCTTTTATTTTCTTATAATATTACATCTAACATTTAATTCAAGTAGCATCATTACATGTTTGTATGTGCATCATCACTCTGCAGTTGAAATTTCCTTCACTCGGAGTCTTACCAAATTCCACACTCCATTGCTAGAATTTCCCCCCCAACTATGCTGTAGGAATTTTCTCCTCTCGGAATCCCAAGGTGATAACTCTATTGATGGGTCATAGCCCCACCCGAAAGCATATGTGATCCAACTCTGTGACTGGAATTTTCCCAACTCAGAGGATAAAAATTTGCAGGTACCGCTGATGGGGCTACCTCCACTCGGGAACACCACAAACCTACCAAATCATCCACATGCCAAGTCAAATATCCTGGAGTTAAAGACATGCACTCCGAGGAGACACGGTCAATTCCAACACAGATATTTAATCAAATCTTTCCATTCTGATTCATTACTTTAAATTTACTTGATTACATCTAACATGAGTAATACGAGATTATGTCATATTTTGTCTGTACATTTTAAAAAAAGAAATACAGATGATCTAGCACCTATCCATCCAGCCCTACCAAATTGGTCCGCGATATTGAAGGAAACAAAGATTTGCCTATCAGAGAACACTTCACAGAGGCACGACATTATTGTTCACGCTACCATCAAGGCTCTCGGAGGAAGCTCCGAGAGGTTCCTTTACAAACGTAAGAGATTTTTCGGGTGAAGAATCTTCTTCAACACGCCTCTTAGGAAGCCAGACGAACTCCGACAAGATATACAAGCCAGTGATGATGTCACACCACCGACCCTTTATTCTGAGGAAGAGGTCGGAGCTCCCGAAGGAGTGCTTATCGGCGACAGCCTGAGGAATACTTCCATACTCCCTAATGATGATTGCCACGAGAGAATCTCCAAGCGAGAAGCAGCAGCCCTCGCCCGGAGTGAAGACTGCAAGACCTGAAAGACGGTGATGGAGTCGGATCCACCTCCGTGACTGTCCGGGACAGCCTCTACTCCTGCCTCATACATGCCACCAAGAAAAAGGAACATCGAACCGGAGCTAAGAGCTGGATTGATTCAATCAGAAATCAGATGAATAAACCAGGTCAAAGTGGAAGCCCTACCCATCCTTCCTAGTAGCAAAGCCTTGTTGAGAAAACTGATGTTTTGCGACAAGTTCATCGCGAAGACTGATGTTTTACGCCAACCAGACTCCCAAACAGTAAAAGCCCGACAACTATTCCCACCATCTCCATCCTCTCCCTCTTCTTCCTCCACCGAACAAAAAAGAAGAATGACATGGCAACCCAACAGAGCAAAGAGTTTGAAAATAAGGATTTTTCAGAGAACAAGACAAGCAATTTTCACCCTAGAGCTCCACTTACTAATAGGCGGAGGAGGAGTTAACACATCCCCAATTCAAATCTCTAATCCCTGAAAAATCGGTTCATATCCCAAGATTCTTGGTTGACCAAATCTGTAGGATATGAACCGCCTTTGCTACACGATCTCAGTAGTTATGGCGCCGAGATTTGAAAAGACGCTAGTCACATGTTTCATGCCAATCAAATCAATAGACACTCCAGTTGTCATCCAGCCACATAATCTCCAGGCGAAATCCTAAAGATTCGCATTAATGGACCAAATCCTCCCCTTCTTTAATATCCAGAAGAATTCAAGGCATTCAAAGATCTCAACCAACTCTGCTTTTCTGACTTCCCTCTTACAGGCTTTAGTAAGTGAAAGAGCGGGAGGCGTTTGTAGTGATCAAAAATTGGCCCTCAGCAAGATGTTGCATGTGTCCAAGCAACCAAGTTTCTCTTTGAAGTTTTCGCAATAATCAACTGCCTCTAGCAGTTCGGACCCTCCCGAGAGCATCCATTGTTCCCAAAATCACTCCAGGTCGAACCTAAGTCAACCTCCAAAGATCCGCCACCGAGATCCATCCCGGAGCAAAAACTCCATCACAGAGGCATCACCCTCTGGAGTCACCTACAGTCCAACATCCCGACTTCACCTGAAAATACCCAGTAACAACCGCCGGGATCTCCACCTCCAATCACGCCGTATCTCCTCTCTCACGTTGAAGCCATGTAACACCCGCGTGTTCAAGGTGGATAATTATAGATAATGACGAAATTCCCGGCATGTAATCTCAACCATCATGCTAGCAATCGCACCGTTACAATAAATCCACACATGAAAATCGTGCAGTTACACGTATCTCGCCAGCGCCCCATCTGCCTGAGGAGGAAGAGTTAAGTACAAATAGATCTTTTCCTCCAACGAGGAGGTAGATTTTTGAGGCCTTTCGTCCAATCCTAACTGAAAAAAATACCAATACATACATGTATTTCTTGTAAACCGACGAGTTATAGTGAATTTCCTCCTCCTCTTTTTCGTGATTTTTCTCGATTAACTTTCCACGTAAAGATATTGTGTCTTCATCTATTGTCTGTGTACTAGTTGTTGTTTGCACTTATACCTTAAACACATATTCTCGTTTGTGGTGTGAGTAGACCATTTGATCACTCACAACGGAAAATCTACACCACACATCCATAGATTTCTATTGAAACTATAAGAAGAATCGTCTAGAATATTGTGATATTGCTTCCATATAGCAATTTTGCTCAAAAAGCAAAAGCCAAAAAGGCGAACAAGAAAAAGGGTCCCAGATTCAAGTCTATGCTTTACTTTGCTTAAAGAAAGAGAGGAAAAACAGGGAACAAGAAATAATAATAATAACAAATATTGGATGGCTGCAGATTTGAAGTATGCTGCTGCTTCTTATCCTCTGAGAATAGTAGTAAGCAGAGACTAATTCTTCCGACTTATTCTTTTCCCTTTTTCCTCTCATCGAAGACTAATTCTTGGCCCCAAATCTCATTGATCTTGAATGCTTAGTTTCCGTACAGTTGAGGGTACCTCCAGTGCTATTTTACCCATGAATTCACAAAAAAGACTTGGTTCATTAACTTCCGTAAAAAGTCACAAACACAAAAGACATAAATACAAACATACTACCGTAAAACTCAACTTGATCTTGATCTTTGTGTGCTCAAAATACAGTTTAATCGCGCCACAGAATAAGACATCAATCTGTAGGTTAAGAGAACTGGTAATATTACAGACTAAGGCGAACCCGGAATACGATTGTCACTACAAAAGGTCCACCATTTGATGCCAAAAAGAATCTAGATCAAAGTCACTAACCTCAAAGAAGTTCTGCAGTGTAATTTGTAGATTCCCACCTTCTCACTCCATATACACAACCTTGGCAACATAGCAGACCTACCTCCTTCAGGATGTTCAATTTCTTCTGCACATAGTACCGTCAGTGAATGTTCACTTGCGATAAGTAAAAGAAAACTAATACAACCATGTCCTTTAACTAAATAGAAGATGGCAGACAATTATACTGCAAGAGCTGGGATGATTGAAAGAACTAATTAAACACCCCAAATCTCATTAAGATAGAGGTGGACAAGAAACTATCTACATGCCGTCAAGCGTGCAGCCTTATCCTAACACACCAGGGTAGTCAGATAAGCTGCAAGCCCACTCACAATGCAGAGAAAACAGACTGCTGAGCTCATAGTTATTCTCATGATGTGTTTATTGTCTCAAGTGACACAGAAAATGAAGGAGATGAAAATAAAGGGAAAGGGACAAGTCACAGATATGCAGATCAATTCATTTCTCTGAAGGTGCCAATGAATTAAAATCCTAGAATAACACTTTAAATTAAAAGTTTTCCAAGATTACCTTTCTTTCATTCGTTCTGAGGAAGCTAACAAGGCAGGCATTTTTTTTTTTTTTTTTTTGAATGGCTGCCCTTTCATTTTCCATCAGTTCCACCAGGCGTGTTTGGTTTGGGGCGGAAAACTGGAAATGGAAAATGGGGTTCCCTTGTTTGTTTTGAATCGGAAATAGAAAATGAGAATTTTTTTTTCTTTTTCTTTTTCCCTTTTACACATCCCTTTTACACTATTATTTCTCACTTACAGAGTGTTACAGTTAATTTTGTGCTCATATAAATCTCATTTGTAATAAGTTATAGCTCAAAACGGTTAATTTTGTGGTCATGTAAATCTCACTTACAGTCTAAAAAAATACTTCATAATTAATATTTAATTTAATATTATTTTGTGATCAATTTTGTGGTTAACTTTACCACTTACACTTCCACATTACTAACAAAAAACCGTAAAACACAATATACTTTTTCACTTACACTTCCACATTACTATCAAACACCGTGAAACTTACTTGCACAAATCTCAATTTCCCACTATACTTTCACATTTTTCATCTTCATTTCTCAAGTGCACATTTCCTCTTACTTGTAGCAAACCAAACAATTAAATCAACCTTATTGTTTGAACTAAAAACAAAAACTTTCACCCCACTGATACCAGCATGTTCTGCCTTTTTCGACTTCGAAGAGGTGGAGCAACGTCCCACCACTTAGCATTAGCTGAAAGGTTTGAATTGTTAATAAACTTAATAACTGCTGAAAGCAGAATTGCAGCAGCAAACTCTCTAGATGTCACAATCTGAGTATTTTTTCCATAAAAAGAGGCGAATTTGTTGAAGAATTCAAAGTCAATATGGCTCCAGATACTGATTGACCAGTCATTACAACATAGTTAAGTTAACCCAGCATCAGCTATCTATGTCAGCGATGAATTCGTAAACAAAGGTAGCAATTATCACAAGAGTTGCTCTCTATATAGAACCTAGCAAGGCCACATGAACTGAAGGCATGAAAAGGCGCATCCTCACACTGCTTATTAGGCAGTTCGTCCAACAGTAAATGGATGCAACAGTAAGATAACTGAAAAGTTTTTCTGAAAATGGAAATGACATCATCTGACAAATTATTAATGGAGGTGTGGGAGGGTTGCCAGGTTCCATTATGCATTAACAAACGACTCTCAGGAATAAAGAGGGCCAAACTCCAACAAGGCTAAGAATTTATCCCCTAAAAGGTTCAGATGTTTCAGGTGTTCAGATGTTTCAGGTTGAGAACCCATCTTAGAATTATAATGCTCTTTCCACAAAGCAAATGAGAACATGAAAATTTAGGGTCTGTTTGGTTGTCGTAATGGCCGTAATTCGTAGTTGTAATTGGTAAAGTCTTTTACAATTGTAAATGAGTTACATGTATGTAATTTACGGTGTTTGGTTGGTAATATAAAATTGTAAAGTGGGAAAGTGTATTGTACTTTACGGTGTTTGGTTGTCGTAATGTATAAGTCGTAAGTGAAAAAGTTAACCACAAAATTAACTATTTGGTGATTTTAAAAGTTTTAATACTGCAAATAAAAATAAAAAAGTTAAATATTAAAAATTTTTAATATTATTATAAAAAAAATATTACAAATTTGTATGACCACAAAATTAACTGTAACTGAGCTGTAAGTGAGTGGCAATTGGGTTGCAAGTGAGTGTTAGTTGAGTTACGTAAGTCTTTTACGAATTACGGTCCAAACAAACGCCGTAGTTGTAACTGGATAGTAAGTCATTTACGAATTACGGAGTTTTACGCGAAACAAACGGCCCTTAATGTAGACCTAAGAAGCATGGACACGGAGACGGGAAAAAAACAAAACAATTGCTTAAAAAGTAGGACATGGGGACATGATAACATGATACTAGAATATGCATATAAATAATAAATATACATGCATAATCATGTGTTTGCATCCAAAACTTCATACACAGTTCATAACTTCTCATACTGAAATATATTTAAACTTATTCAAAAGTTCATATACATATGTAACGTGACACAAAAGAAGGGTAAGAACAATGTATAAGATGTGTCTGAGAAATGTCCAACAAGTGACCTAAATTAAAATTTTAATTTTTTTAATATGATTGAGTATAAATTCAAGAAGTGTGTGAGAAATGCCCAAGGAAGTGTCAGTATTCGATAGGGTACGACTTCAAAATAGAAGCAAGTGTACTACATAGATGAAGACAATATGAAAGATTTCATTAGGCAAACCACAAGATAAAGCAAGCAAGAATAATATTCTCACTATTAGGCATATCACATTCATTAAAGAGAGCACTACAGATTGGGCATTTTATATATGTATGTAGTACACTATTGTTTTCAGTAGTACGGAGGACATCTAATAGTATAACCACAAGATTAGTTTTCTATCACTCATTAGAATACAAATGTGTGCAACAGAGCATAAAACAATGATACAACAACCAACAGAAAAAGTGGCTTATGCATCTGAAAGTTAACCAAACACTTCCAAAGAGTAAAAAACACAATTGCATTCCTCAATCAGAAAGAAAAGGAAGACCAAACCAAGAAGTATCGAAAAGCAACTTATATGCACTTCCACATATATTAAAACATAACTGATTTATTAGGCAAGAATGTAAGATATGTCTAGAAACTACATTACATGTCCTAAATTCAGCTGCGCAACTAAATTTGTAGTACCTCCTCCATCACAGGCTAAGCTTTGCAGACGGACTTCACCGATACCCCATTGTGTATTGCAACTTGATAATGTAACTTTCCACACTATTCGACGCGCCAATTGCCTTCTCTTGTGAAAAACACATATCAGGGTACTACGTCTCCTTCTTATCCAAGCTCCCTTTTTGCTCTCTATACAGCTCCATCCAACGGTTTGAAATCCACAATATACTGACTGCGATCGCCCCACCAACAACAACAATCCACGAAATCGCGACCCATGTCGGAATCAGACCACTGGCCTTCCCACTCAAATAAAAGGCACTCATCTTGCAGAAGAACCACGGCCCAAGAAATGCCCTCATGACCGTATACAATGCATAAAACGGCGGAGACAAGAACTTGTACACATTAGCGGCAAATGCAAACTCCAACTTCTTGAGTCCTGACAGTGTCCACACATTCTGGCAAGCGCTCGTGACCTCCGCGAGCACTAAGAGGACTAGAAGCGAGAACGCACCATGGTGAGCGAGATACCGGCACGTGACAAACACGAAGAGGGTGGCGGTGGTGGGCAATGAAGAGGTAGTCTCCGGGGATAAGGATGAGGTAGTGGAGGAGATCGACAGTGAAGTAGGAAATGCTGAAATCAAGAACAAGGTTCTGGAACGGGTCATTGGGGGCAGCGAATCCTCGAACGGGCTGCTTTAGGATCGCGGCTACGGCCAAGAAAACTGCAGGGGAGCCATGGAACAATGAGATGAAGCAGCTCGAGGCATCGGGACGGTGCTTTGGGCCCCAATGGCGGAATACTACAAAGTACCCTACAAGATATATGATGCAGAATACGGGGAAGAAGACAGGGAACCAAGAGCCATTGGAAATTAGGGTTTCCATCACGAAACAAGATCAAAGTAGAGATTTCAGGAAATTAGAGATACCCAGGATCCAGAAATCACCAGGAAGCCAGAAACTACTTGAGACCGAGGTTAAAGGTGACGTTTTTAATCAAAATAAGATTAAAGGAATCAGTCAATAAGTTCCAAGCTGGGATTTTTCGAGGAATTAAGAGGTACCCAGAATCTAAACAGGGCTGCCCAAATTAAAAAGTTGATTTTTTTTAAAAATAAGAACTATAATAGCATTGAGAATTGGGGACAAAGATAGATAAGATACCTCAATGAAAAGGGTGAGGGTTTCGAAAAGCGCTTGTGACAAGTGAGGAATTTGAGATCGAAATCGACTGTTAAATGCTAATTTTTCCACAGTTCTCGAAACCGCTGAGATTTATGTTTCGGTGTGAAGGCGACACACCGAATCAAGAGAACGGGGCGTGGAGATGTGGATTTAAAGTGGCAGCATGTCAGATGCTCCTCGGGTGAGGTTTAAGTTAAATGGTAGAAGTAAGAAAGACAAATATGTTGTGGGCGGATAGAGATTGTATTTGTCGATGGGTATAGGATTAGTATTTGAATTAATGTGGAAGATGAGCTGAACTGAAACGTTGGGGGGTATTCTTATTCCCTGATACTGTTTCTTATGTGATAGCGTGTCAACGTCGAGAGCTGGAAACTAATCCCTCGAGTAGACCTCACCCCGATGTGGTAATCGACAGTTCTCGGTTCCTCTATATAAGGAACCAGAATCGACATCGGAGAGGGGCTGTCCGTTTCGGTTCTGGTTTCAGTTCTGCTCTGGTTTAGACTCAAAGGCTCATTGCTGTCCAAGAGGCCCAAAAAAAAAAAAAAAAATCCAGTTCAAAAACTGGAATAGATGATTTCGCTACTTTAAAAAAAACCGGAACCGAACTGGTTAAGGTCCAGTGCCGGTTCGGTTTGAAACCGGAGAACCCGCAACCAGTTTGGTTTCGATTTCGTTCCACAATTCCTGTTTGATATGCAATTCGAACCGAAACCGTGATCTGTTCTACGCTCAAGGCCTTAGCATCTTGATGACGAAGGGAAACCAAGAAATAGATAGCCGTTTCATAGCGAAAGAATCAATTACTACATCTAACAATTGCTAACTCTTGTCAAATACTCGAAAAAATATTGAATAATTAAATAATGAGAGGCAAGGTTCAAAATTGGACTCACGAGGCAAACTCTTTTTATAAAGTAGATTTAGCAAGTAACTTAGAAGCTAACTATATCAACATTTTTTTTATAAAAGTTATTTATGTTAAATAATTCTAAACTTTTAGAAGAGAGTGACAAGCGTCAATAACACTAGTCAGGGGTGGTATTATGAGATGTTATGAGTATAATTGATAGTGTGACTCGTATTCAACTGATGTTACCTCTCCTTTCTTTTTCCCCTCTCCTGAGAAAATCAACTGATGTTAACACTTTGTCATAAAATTGTGTAACATCTCATTACTCTTATATCCGAACTTACATTTTGCAGAACAAGTTAAAAGAGTGCAGGGAAGGCATATTGTTCGATAAGAATGAGTGGAGAAAGCTGATTCATATGCTCGATCCCGCGTAATTCTCTTTTGGTTCATGTAGCCTACCCCAAATACTTGGGACAAATGGCTTAGCTGTGTTGTTTGTTGTTGTACATTTTGCCGAACAAAGCTCAGTATTTAATTGTCAGAAAATATTAAACAATAAGTTTACTTGCAACTTGAAGACAAAAAATGTTAACTCGTGCATGCAAATTTTATACTTGCTATTAGGGATGAAAATAAATCAATTATAAATTGATTTGACTTGTTGTTTTTTTCACTTTTGTTAGTTATAAATTTTTTTTTTTAAAAAAAGTTATAAATCAAATAAAATCCTACATCTACCCCTAAGAATCTCTTAGACTATTACCTCAAATAAACCAGGGTTTGAATTAAGAAAAATGACAGATTAAAAAACAAGCTACAATCTATGTAAAAAAACTAAATAAAAGGAAAAGAAAAGGTCTTGGGATCAATTTGCAGGTAAAAGATAAAAAAGAAATCCAACTAGGTTATCCCAGAGCTCTAGATTGCCAATCACCGACGTAATAGTGAGCTGTTGTACAAGTAAAGGACAACCCTAAATAAAATATCATTTTCATTATCCCTGGTGAGTTGTGAAGCCCTTTCTATTGGGACTGAGTCCACCTCATTCAAAATCTCTTTGCATGATTGCTCGCTCCTTGCTTGTACTACTCTAATACATCCACCTTATCCCAAAAAATCACGCCAATTTCTCCAAACCTTAACAATCAATCTTGGATAGTCCCAGAGAAAACCCAACGTTTGAAAAGTAAGCTGTTCCACTAAAGGTTTTAAACGGACAATAACCAAAGCGGGCAATCAACTGAGCACGAAACTAAGAAAAAGGAAACCTTTTACTTGTGAAATTAGTCTTAATTAATTAATTAACAAAGTTTGTAAGTAAGATACTAAATGATTGAGGTTGCCTGTCGAGGGCCAGCATGTTCCCTGAGGTCCATGAGCTA